>CM046445.1:63150027-63166201 GCA_025506515.1 Flaveria trinervia | reverse complement strand
TCAATTCGGATTATGAAATGGCTCGAGGCCATGAGCGTTGAGATGCAATCCATGCATGACAATCAAGTATGGGACTTGGTTGTACCACCTCTTAACTCCAAAGTAGTTGGTCGCAAGTGGGTTTTCAAGAGAAAACCGATATGCATGGAAACTTGGATACTTATAAGGCTAGACTTGTAGCAAAGGGTTCACTCAAACTCAAGGGGTTGATTATGATGAAACTTTCTCACACCTGTTGTGATGCTAAAGTCCATAAGGAGATTGTTTGCCATAGCTGCTCATAATGATTATGAGATTTGGCAAATGGATGTCAAAAATGCTTTCCTGAATGGATAACTTGAGGAAGATGTCTATATGGTTCAGCCTGAAGGTTTTGTCGATCCAAAACCCCTAATAAAGTATGCAAGTTAAAGAAATCAATCTATGGATTGAAACAAGCATCAAGAAGCTGGAATCACCGTTTTGATGAGGAGATTAAGAAATTTGGATTCATCAAAAATGCTGATGAGGCTTGTGTGTATAAAAAGGCTAGTGGGAGCACAATAACCTTCCTAGTATTATATGTCGATGACATTCTACTGTTTGGGAATGACGTTCCAACAATGGAAGGTGTAAAAGCCTAGCGTGGAAGCTGCATTTCCATTAAGGATCTTGGTGAAGCCGCCAATATATTGGGAATAAAGATCTATAGGAATAGATCAAGGCGGCTGATTGGTTTATATCAAAGTGCATACATTGACAAAATCTTGAAAAGGTTCAAGATGGAAAACTCTAAGAAAGGTACTGTACCTATTCAAAGAGGGACAATATTGAGTACGACTCAATGTCCAAGCTCAAAGGAGGAGCAGAACAGAATGAAGACAATCCCATATGCATCTGCTATAGGATCCATCATATATGCAATGATATGCACTAGACCGGACGTGTCATGCGCTTTAAGCATTACAAGTAGATACCAACAAAATCCTGGTGATAGTCTTTGGATGGCTGTCAAGAACATTCTAAAATACCTAAGGAGGACTAAGGACATGTTCTTGATCTATGGGACTGGTGAAGAGGAACTCGTTGTAAAGGGTTACACGGATGCGAGTTTCCAAACCGATCGAGATGATTCACGATCTTAATCGGGGTACATCTTTATCCTCAATGGGGGAGCTGTTTCTTGGAAAAGCTCAAAGCAAGAAGTCGTAGCGTTGTCCACTACAGAGTCAGAATTCTATTAGATTCTATATGCCCAAGACACATAGAACATTGATGCGGTTAGTATGTCATGATCCAAGTCGGGTTATACCCAAGAACAAGCTTTGCAATCACCGACAATTATTCAATTGATGATATGATCATGCAATTAAATAATAACACCAAATTTAGAATATGGGTTTCTAAATAAGTGCATATGAGATTGAACAATTTATATGGGTATTTTGTTTATAGATATTGTTTGTAATGTTATTTAATTTATTTAAAAACATCAAATAACTAGTGAATGTGTATGTGTTATTCTAATAAAACGTTTATTGGATGAACAACTTTTAAAAGGAAATGACTTATTGATGTGTTAATAAGTCATTTAACTTTTAAGGGGGGAAACACCATTTTAAAAGGGAGATTCGGCCGCCCTTGGAGGGTGTCTTTCTCTTGGTATTGTTTTTTCCTTGAAAATATACACTCTTGAGACACACATTCACTCAATCTCTTCTTTCTCTCTCACACATGCAATAGAACAAAAAAAGGTTTTTTGTTCTTGATAGATAGAACTCGGCTGAAAGTTATTCGAGAAGAGTTCTCTTCGTTTTGGTGTTCAATCCTAGCATCTAAGGTGTTTTGTGATAGTGCTTGGGGTATACTAGCTTGAGGGATCCTTCCTTGGAGCCTTGGCTGAAGTTTTAGCAACTTATCTCTCTACCTTAGTCGACTTTTCAGCAGCAGAAAGGTAGTTAATCACAGCTTCATGTAGCTGTGATTTTATGTTGTTTTAACATATGTTCTTAGCTTGTTCATTCACATATTTAAGATCCTTTGTTTGGGTTTGCTTTATACATTGAAATGGTCACCTAATGAACATATTTTCAGCTTAAGTAAGTAAATAATATGTTGAAATTCCGCTGCGTTTTCAGTAAGTTTAATGGGTTAAACTTTGTTTTATGTTCTTGCAAACCCTACAATGGCATCAAGAGGGTTATGTGGATAACTTGCTTATTCTTATTCTTTAAAATCGGTTTTAGAAGGTTATTATCAACCTATTAGAGGCTGATTTTGGCTGATTTTGTAAACCCCAAGTCTTTCATGGTTATATCTTCATGCTTATGATTAGACTATGAAAGATGGAAATGTCAATTGGTTGATTATTTTGGATGTTGTTTGTTTGGACAAACAAACCCAAATTTTCAGTTTATGTTGCTGAAAATTTTGGGTTTGATGGGGTTTATTTAGTTTGTTGATTGATGTTTATGATTGTTCTCTTGTTAGTGCATAACCTAGCTTTTGGCCTTGTGTTGTTTGGAAGATTGGAATGGTTGTTTTATTCATTCAATAGGGTTGTAATATTCATCTTTATTATTTGGGTTGTAATTATTTATTCATTTGGTTATGTAATTAATACATTAGGTGCATTTCTTTTATTAGAAAAATGTATTAGGATACAATTTTGTAATAGGAAGATGCACAAGATCAAGACCAAAGATGGACATCAAAGACATGGAACTTGAAGCATATGGATGCAAGTTCAAGTGGGGGCCTATGATGACCTCAATTTTATGTTGATTTCCAACCTTAGGAAAGACTTATGATCACACTTGTGATGGCAAACAAGTGTGGTCGTAATAGTAGCTATGGTTATGCACATTATGGTTGTTTATGTTTATGCTTGTTTGTATGTTTGTTACTTGATTGTATGGTTGATATCTTGATATGCGTTACAAACTAATTAAGAAACTTAACAAGCTATAAAAATGATGGTTCTTAATCATTAAAAGTAATAAAATGTTATTAAAATGATTTAATGATTTTAGGATTAAAAATTGGTTTAATCAAAGGACCATAGGGTACCTTGTATTTGAAAGCATGCAAATACAAGTACATAGAGTTTTCTAAAACTTGTATTATCAAATCACTTAACATTTTAACAAGATCAACACCGTCCTTTTACACAACACTTGAGTCACTTGGGAACTCTTAGTGGGATAAAGGTCACCTAACCATTTTGAGGGAACTTGCGACTTGTGGTGAGAATGCCTTATTTGTGGGATAAAGGTCACTTAACCACTTATTTTGGCAAACTCACACGTAGGTGTAAGTAGGGTATCTTGATTTGCAAACCATGTCAAATGGATCACCTACGGTGTGGTTTCAAATGGTGTTGATGGGATTAACATGCCGACTTTACATATGATGTTTCAAGTCGATCCCATATTTCTAGAAGTTGCAAATGGTTGCAATCGTCAAACGTTGTCCACCTTACTAATTTAAATCGTGGGATAAAGGTCACCTAACCGCAATTTAAATGTAATGTTCGATTGTAGACTTTAATATTCAAATGACCTTAAAAGGCATTAATTTTAAAAATATAACTATATCAAAATTTGTAGATGGCCACCAATAATGATAATCACGATAACTCATCCGCGTCCAACCAATCATTACGAGCAATCCTCCAAAAGGAACGTCTAAATCATAACACTTTATTGATTGGTATCGAAACTTGAGAATCGTTCTCAAGCAAGAAAGACGTGTTGGGTTTGCAAGAACATAAAACGTAGTTTAACCGTTTAAACTTTCAGAAAACGCAGCGGATAATCTTAGTTTTTGAATGATTTTCAAAACTGAAATATATGTTCTTAAGGTGACCATATTAGTGTATAAAACAAACCCATTTAACAAGGATCATTTATGTGAATAGACAAGCAAAGAAGACATAAAACGAGCATTATGGACAACCATAAAGAAGCTGCCATAAACTACCCTGCAGCAGCAAAACAAGATCGAAATAGATGAAGATGATGATGCTTTTGAGTGACTAATCTTCAAAAGAGAATGCCTCAAATCCGTGATACCCCAAGCCCTTCAAACACCTTGCTTGTTAGGTTGCTACACCCAAAAGAACCTCTTCTTTTGCTTCACTAGAACTCAGAACTTTAGCCCCAAACTTTCTGCTTCAAGCTCGAAATCAAGCAGCCAAGTTGAGAGAGTTTTAGTGTGTGTGAGAGAGAGAGTCTTAGGAGAGTGATTGTGGTGTGTTGCATAAGTTAAGTTATGCAAGAACCAAGACAAAAAAGGGTTATTCCAATGTCCTTGGGCGGCCGAAAGTTTTTAAAACAAAACAAGTTTTCCCACACTTTTATTTTGTATAAGTTGCACCCTTTTATTAATCATGTTGTAAAATTAAAACCAAGTTGTAATTTTATAACACAACACTCTTTTATAAGTCATTATCTAACCATTTTAAATAATGAAACAAATAAATCTCTCTTGAACAAAATCATCCATATAATTTTGTTCTAACACAAAAGTAATATTTAGAAAACCAATTTTCTAAATTAGGTGTCTATATTTGTTGCATGATCCTATCATTAAACAAATATTTGATGGTGTTTGTCTAACTTGTTATTGGGTATGACCTGACTTGGGTCATTACGCACTAACCACATCAATCTTATATGTGTCTTGGGCATATAAGATCCAATAATCTCCCACTTGCACAAGATTCATAGACGATTGATGTAAGTAGTAAATACCGCCTAACAACGGTTTACTACCCTTAATACGTATGACTAAGTGCCATTCAATAACATCATCCTCTTCAAGTACCATACTTGAAATGTTTTTAGGTGAATTAATCATCTATCCTTTTGTCACAGATGTCATGTTAAATCCAAGGACACAGAATGATCATTCCTTGTTGATTTAACTTAATCAGGCCTTAGACATCTAACTCTCAACGAATAAGAGGAACAAATTCCATCTTGATAACATACGTTTCTCACAAACACCTCATGTCATGCCTGAACATACCGTTATGCACTGTCCACTATTTCAGGACAGTGAAGAATAAGCTCAAGGTATAACACTTGGTGAATATCAAAACCAATATGTATCTCAGGTCTGAGGATACCAAATGATATCGCCTTTACTCAAATTTACTTATGATCAATCAAAAGATCCCATGTAGTAATATTTGAGATGCAGGTCTGTCCAATATTTGCATCCCACAAATATCCATGAACCTTGGTAGCAACCCATGGCTCTATATTCATCCTTATGTATATCAACCAATCCAAGTTCATAATAGTCTTACCCTCACACTTGTTCCCATAAGTTTGAACGACTACGGACATTTAGAGTGAATATTTTACTCATGGATTAAACATGCTAAAATTGGAACATTAATTGAAACATTATAACCAAGTAATTTTATTCAAATAAAGAGTTCCACATATCCAAATACAAAATTTACATATCAAATCCAATCACTAGAATATCGAAGTCCCATGGCACAAGTATGACCTTCATGTTTTGCCTTTTCAAGGAGCTTCGTGAGAGGATCCGCAATGTTTTGATCTGTATGAACTTTGCGAATACATATCTTTCCCTTTTCAACTTCATCTCGTATGTAGTTGAATCTCCGCTCAATGTGCCTAGTCTTTTGATGAGCACGAGGTTCCTTGATTTGAGCAATCGCACCTCGTTGTCACAAAAGATCTCTAGGGGGTCCTGAATGGAAGGGACACCCCCAGATCGGCAATGAGTTTCTTAACCATGCAGCTTCTTGAGCTGCCAATGAGGCGGCGACGTATTCTGATTCTGTAGTTGATAGAGCCACCACATCCTGTTTGGAGCTTTTCCAAGAGACTGCTCCTCCATTCAGAATGAAAATATATCCCGATTGCGACCGAGAATCATCACGATCGGTTTGGAAACTCGCATCTGTGTAACCCTTTACAACGAGTTCCTCATCACCAGATCCATAGATTAAGGACATGTCTCTTGTCCTCCTTAGGTACTTAAGTATGTTCTTAACAGCCATCCAATGACTGCTTCCAGGATTTTGCTGGTAATGGCTTGTCATGCTTAAGGCGCATGACACGTCTGATCGAGTGCATATCATTGCATACATGATGGATCCAATAGCAGATGCGTATGGGATTGCCTTCATTTTACCTTGCTTATCCTTTGAGCTAGGACATTGAGTCGTACTCAATATTGTTCCTCTTTGACTAGGTACAGTACCTTTCTTAGAGTTTTGCATCTTGAACCTTTTCAAGATCTTATCAATGTACGCACTTTGATTCAAACCAATCAACCGCCTTGATCTATCCCTATAGATCTTTATTCCTAGAATATAGGCGGCTTCACCAAGATCCTTAATGGAAAAACAACTTCCAAGCCAGGTTTTTACACCTTCCAAGGTTGGAATGACATTTCCAAATAGTAGTATGTCATCAACATACAATACTAGGAAAGTTATTGTGCTCCCACTAGCCTTCTTATACACACAAGCCTCATCAGCGTTTTTGATGAAGCCAAATTTCTTTACTTCCTCATCAAAGCGGTGATTCCAGCTTCTCGATGCTTGTTTCAATCCATAGATGGATTTCTTTAACTTGCATACTTTATTAGGATGTTTGGATCGACAAAACCTTCAGGCTGAACCATATAGACATCTTCCTCAAGATATCCATTTAGGAAAGCGTTTTGACATCCATTTGCCAATCTCATAATCATAATGAGCAGCTATGGCAACAATATTCTTATAGACTTTAGCATCGCAACAGGTGAGAAGGTTTCATCATAATCAACCCTTGAGTTTGAGTGAAACCCTTTGCTACAAGTCTAGCTTTATAAGTATCCAAGTTTCCATACATATCGGTTTTCTTCTTGAAAACCCATTTGCTTCCAACTACTTTTGAGTTAGGAGGTGGAACAACCAAGTCCCATACTTGATTGTCATGCATGGATTGCATCTCAACGCTCATGGCCTCGAGCCATTTGTCACAATCCGAATTGGACACTGCATCATGATATGTGGTTGGTTCATCTGAATCTACCACATAGCATCCATCCATGAAAAATCCGTATCTTTTAGGTGGATTACTAGTTCTACCACTTCTGTGAACGTTTTGTGTGTATTGATCAACCATATGATCATCTTCAACATCCTCATGTTGAGTGCTAGTTTCAACCAAATGTGCATCGGGTTGTGGTTCTTGATCCTCCTCAAGATCCACTGTTCTACTGCTAGTTCCTTCCATAAGAAACTTTGCTTCTAAGAACTCACCCTTTCTGGCAACAAACACCTTTTGTTCGAGTGGGTCATAGAAATAATATCCCATAGAATCTCTAGGATATCCAACAAAGATGCACTTGTGGATCTGACTTCTAACTTGTTTGGGGTGGGAGTCTTAATATAAGCCTCACAACCCCAGACCCTTAAGTATGATAGAGATGGAACCCTTCCATGCCATATCTCAAAAGTTGTCCTTTCCACCTTTTTGGTTGGGGCCATATTTAGAATACGGGCCGCGGAGAGCAGAGCGAAACCCCAAAATGATAGAAGTAATGTGCTTTTAGCCATCATAGATTGAACCATATCCAATAAGGTTCGATTCTCCTCTCAGACACACCATTATGTTGTGGTGTTCCAGGTGGAGTGAGTTGTGAGACAATCCCACAACTCCTAAGATGATCTTGAAAAACATCACTCAGGTATTCACCTCCTCTATCGGTACGGAGAACTTTAATTGACTTGTTAAGTTGATTTTCTACTTCATTCTTGAAGATTTTGAACATTTCAAAGGCTTCATCTTTGTGCCTTAATAAGTACATATACCCATAGCGACTATAATCGTCGGTAAAGGTAATGAAGTATCTTTCACCATTCCTAGTCATTGGCTTAAAAGGACCACATACATCCGAATGTATGATTCCTAATAAATCTTTTGCCCTTTCATTAGTTCCACTAAAGGGTGCCTTAGTCATCTTTCCTTGTAAACAAGATTCACATACATCAAATGAATTATATTCATTTCTTTTTAAAAGACCATTCTTTTGAAGTGTTTGTATGCGTTTCTTGTTTATATGACCAAGACGACAATGCCAAAGATAGGTATCACTCAAGTCCAACTTGAGTTTCTTGGAGTCCTCAGTGTATTTCAGCCAATCGTTGTAGGCCTCCTCATCATCCTCGCTAGGTTGATCGGGGATAGGGTCGTCTAAAACATACGATCTTCTCTCTTGCTTGAGAACGATTCTCAAGTTTCGATACCCGTCGATAAGTTGTTATGATTTAGACGTTCCTTTTGGAGGATCGCTCGTAGAGATTGGTTGGACGCGGATAAGTTATCGGAATTATCATTATGTGAGGCCATCTACAAAATTTAACAAAGTTTTATTTTAGTATTTTCGATATAGCCAATTTTAATAATTTATGCCTTTTAAGGCCATTTTACTATTAAAATCTAGAACCCAACATTATATTCAAATTGTGGTTAGGTGACCTTTATCCCACGATTTAAATTAATAAGGTGGTCACGATTGACGGTTGCAACCATTTGCAACTTCTAGATGTATGGGATCGACCTTTAAACATCATATGTAAAGTCGGCACGTTAATCCCATCAACACCATTTGGAAACCATATTTAGGTGATCCATTTAACATGGTTTGTAAATCAAGTTACCTTACTTGCACACACGTGTGAGTTTACCCACATAAGTGGTTAGGTGACCTTCATCCCACCAATGTGGTATCCCCACCTTAATCATAAGTTCCCTCTAAATGGTTAGGTGACCTTTATCCCATTAAGAGTTTTCAAATGATTCAAGTGTTGTGCAAAAGGATAGTGTTGAACTTGTTAGTCAAAAGTTTAGAGATTTCATAATTCTAGTTTAGAAAACTCTATGTACTTGTATTTGCATGCTTTCAAATACAAGGTACCCGATGGTCCATTGATTAAAACCAATTCTAATCTTTAAAACCATTAAATCAATTTAATAACCTTTTATTACCTTTTAATGATTAAGAACCATCATTTTAATAACTTGTTAAGTTTGTTAATAATTTTTTAATGCATGTCAAAATCAACCACTCAATTAAATAACAAACATCCAAACAAGTCATAAGCATAAACAACCAAATGTGCATAACCATAGCAACTATTGTGACCATACTTGTTTGCCATCACAAGTGTGGTCATTAGGTCTTTCTTAAGGGTTGAAAACAACACAAAATAGGGTCTTGATGGACCCCCACTTGAACTTGCATCCATATGCATCGAGTCCTTCTTTGTGTCTTCCATTGTGCTTCCATCCCGAGCATCTTCTTTTACAAAATATATATATCCTAATACATATTTCTAGTAAAAAGAAAAAGGCTCCTAATATATTATTACATCCCAATGAATAAATAGACAAATTACATTTTTAAACAAAGCACAAATGAATAGTATTACAACCCAATGAATAAACAACCAAAACAAATATTGCAAGCATCCAAACAACACAAGGTCAAAGGCTAGGTTATGCACACAAACAACCAAGGATCAAATCATCAAAACATACAATGAAACCCCACTTAAAACCTTCAAATTTCAGCCAACATAAACGGAAATTTTTGGTTTTAAACATTGTCCAAACAATCAACATATCATGATACATATCTTTCAAGATCTAATCACAAGCATGTGTGATATGACTTTGAAAGTTGGGGAATCATTCAAACAAAACATAGCAGCCCAAAAAACAGCCTATAACAAGTCTATAAACATCGTTAAAACCAATTTTAAAGGACAAATCAAGCAAGTCATCCACATAACCGGCTCTTGATGCCATTGTTGGTTTGCAAGAACATAAAACGTAGTTTAACCGTTTAAACTTTCAGAAAACACAGCGGATAATCTTAGTTTTTGAATGATTTTCAAAACTGAAATATATATTCTTAAGGTGACCATATTAGTGTATAAAACAAACCCATTTAACAAGGATCATTTATGTGAATAGACAAGCAAAGAAGACATAAAACGAGCATTATGGACAGCCATAAAGAAGCTGCCATAAACTACCTTGCAGCAGCAAAACAAGATCGAAATAGATTAAGATGATGATGCTTTTGAGTGACTAATCTTCAAAAGAGAAGGCCTCAAATCCGTGATACCCCAAGCCCTTCAAACACCTTGCTTGTTAGGTTGCTACACCCAAAAGAACCTCTTCTTTTGCTTCACTAGAACTCGGAACTTCAGCCCCAAACTTTCTGCTTCAAGCTCGAAATCAAGCAGCCAAGTTGAGAGAGTTTTAGTGTGTGTGAGAGAGAGAGTCTTAGGAGAGTGATTGTGGTGTGTTGCATAAGTTAAGTTATGCAAGAACCAAGACAAAAAAGGGTTATCCCAATGTCCTTGGGCGGCCGAAAGTTTTTAAAACAAAACAAGTTTTCCCACACTTTTATTTTGTATAAGTTGCACCCTTTTATTAATCATGTTGTAAAATTAAAACCAAGTTGTAATTTTATAACACAACACTCTTTTATAAGTCATTATCTAACCATTTTAAATAATGAAACAATAAATCTCTCTTGAACAAAATCATCCATATAATTTTGTTCTAACACAAAAGTAATATTTTGAAAACCAATTTTCTAAATTAGGTGTCTATATTTGTTGCATGATCCTATCATTAAACAAATATTTGATGGTGTTTGTCTAACTTGTTATTGGGTATGACCTGACTTGAATCATTACGCACTAACCACATCAATCTTATATGTGTCTTGGGCATATAAGATCCAATAAGATGATCATATATTTTAGACGACCCTATCCCCGATCAACCTGCTAAGGATGATGAGGAGGCCTATAACGATTGGCTAAAGTACACTGAGGACTCCGTCCAAGTGTCTTGTCTCATGCTGGCGAGCATGACTCCGGATCTCCAAAAGGAGTATGAACATCACGGAGCTTATGACATGATAACTCAGCTGGAGGAAACATTCCAACAACAAGCAAGGGTTGAGCGCTTCGAAACGGTTCGAGCACTCCATGCATGTCGTATGGACGACAACCAATCTGTTTCATCTTATGTACTTAAGATGAAAAGTCATATTGACTGCCTCGAGAGGCTTAATTGTCCCGTCTCGAAGGAATTGACCACGGATTTGATCCTCATGGCCTTACCAAGAAGTTCGAGACATTGTGTTGAATTACAACATGAATGCTTGGGACAAAAGCATTGGTGAGCTTCACTCAATGCTAAAAACGGCCGAGGCGGCCATGGGTAAAAGGGTTTTACCCGTTCTCACCATCAATGAAGGAGGAAACAAGAAAAGGCCTCATCCCGCACCCAAGGCAAAGGTTGCCAAGGGTAAGGTACCCGTATGGGGAAAAAGGAAAGGGGTGGCAAGGGTGCCACCCAAACCGCAAGAGAAGAAGCAAAAGGTTGCTCCCAATGACCCATGCTTCAAGTGTGGGGAAATTGGACATTGGGCAAGAAATTGTCCTGTCCATCTCCAAGAGTTTAAAGCCAAGAGGGATGTCGGGCAGACCTGAGGTACAATATAGATGATTCGTATTGATCTTAATGTTACATCTTCAAACACATGGGTATTAGATACCGGATGTGGAACTCATATTTGCAATTTGTTGCAGGGGTTCAAAAGAAGTAGGGACTTCAATCAAGGGGATGTTAGCCTCTTCATGGGCAATGGAACCAAAGTCCAAGTTGAAGCTCGTGGGGACTACATCTTGAAACTTCCAAGTGGCTTGGATGTTATTTTGAAGAATGTTTTGTATGCTCCTAGTTTGACTAGGAACATTATTTTTGTATCCCAATTAAGACTTTATGATTATGTATTATCTTTTGTTGAAAATGATATTCATGTTTCTTTAAATGATATGTTCTATTTTAAAGCTATCCCATTAATGGTATTTATGAATTGGATCATGAAAATACTTTAAATAGTTCATTGAATGAAACCTATCTTTGGCATTGTCGTCTTGGTCATATAAACAAGAAACGTATACAAACACTTCAAAAGAATGGTCTTTTAAAAACGAATGAATGTGATTCATTTGATGTATGTGAGTCTTGTTTACAAGGTAAAATGACTAAGGCACCCTTTAGTGGAACTAACGAAAGGGCAAAAGATTTATTAGGAATCATACATTCGGATGTATGTGGTCCTTTTAAGCCAATGACTAGGAATGGTGAAAGATACTTCATTACCTTTACCGACGATTATAGTCGCTATGGGTATGTGTACTTATTAAGGCACAAAGATGAAGCTTTTGAAATGTTCAAAATCTTCAAGAATGAAGTAGAAAATCAACTCAACAAGTCGATTAAAGTTCTCCGCACCGATAGAGGAGGTGAATACCTCAATGATGCTTTTCAAGACCATCTTAGGAGTTGTGGGATTGTCTCACAACTCACTCCACCTGGAACACCACAACACAATGGTGCGTGTGAGAGGAGGAATCGAACCTTATTGGATATGGTCCGATCTATGATGGCTAGAAGCATATTACCTCTATCATTTTGGGGTTTCGCTTTGCTCTCCGCGGCCCGTATTCTAAATATGGCCCCAACCAAAAAGGTGGAAAGGACACCTTTCGAGATATGGCATGGAAGAGTTCCATCCCTATCATACTTAAGGGTCTGGGGTTGTGAGGCTTATGTTAAGACTCCCACCCCAAACAAATTGGAAGTCCGATCCACCAAGTGTATCTTTGTTGCATACCCTAGAGATTCTATGGGATATTATTTCTATGATCCACTGGAACAAAAGGTGTTTGTTGCCAGAAAGGGTGAGTTCTTAGAAGCAAAGTTCCTTATGGAAAGAACTAGCAGTAGAACAGTGAATCTTGAGGAGGATCAAGAACCACAACCCGATGCACGTTTGGTTGAAGTTAGCACTCAACATGAGGATGTTGAAGTGATCAAGTAGTTGATCAATACACACAAAACGTTCGTAGAAGTGGTAGAACTAGTAATCCACCTGAAAGATACGGATTTTTCATGGATGGATGCTATGTGGTAGATTCAGATGAACCAACCACATACCATGACGCAGTATCCAATTTGGATTGTGATAAATGGCTTGAGGCCATGAACGTTGAAATGCAATCCATGTATGACAATCAAGTTTGGGAACTTGTTGTACCACCTCTTAATTCCAAGGTAGTTGGAAGTAAGTGGGTTTTTAAGAAGAAAACCGATATGCATGGAAACTTGGATACTTATAAAGCTAGACTTGTAGCGAAGGGTTTCACTCAAACTCAAGGGGTTGATTATGATGAAACCTTCTCACCTGTTGCGATACTAAAGTCTATAAGGATATTGTTTGCCATAGCTGCTCATCATGATTATGAGATTTGGCAAATGGATGTCAAAACCGCCTTCCTAAATGGATATCTTGAGGAAGATGTTATATGGTTCAGCCTGAAGGTTTTTTCGATCCAAAACATCCTAATAAGGTATGCAAGTTAAGGAAATCAATCTATGGATTGAAACAAGCATCGAGAAGCTGGAATCATCATTTTGATGAGGAGGTAAAGAAATTTGGCTTCATCAAAAACGCTGATGAGGCTTGTGTGTATAAGAAGGCTAGTGGGAGCACAAGAACTTTCCTAGTATTGTATGTTGATGACATACTACTATTCGGAAATGACATTCCAACCCTGGAAGGTGTAAAAACCTGGCTTGGAAGTTGTTTTTCCATTAAGGATCTTGGTGAAGCCGCCTATATTCTGGGAATAAAGATCTATAGGGATAGATCAAGGCGGTTGATTGGTTTGAATCAAAGTGCATACATTGATAAGATCTTGAAAAGGTTCAAGATGGAAAACTCTAAGAAAGGTACCGTACCTATTCAAAGAGGAACGATATTGAGTACGACTCAATGTCCAACCTCAAAGGATGAGCAAGATAAAATGAAGACAATCCCATATGCATCTGCTATTGGATCCATCATGTATGCAATGATATGCACTCGACCGGACGTGTCATGCGCCTTGAGCATGACAAGCCGTTACCAGCAAAATCCTGGAAACAGTCATTGGATGGCTGTTAAGAACATACTTAAATACCTAAGGAGGACAAGAGAGATGTTCCTGATCTATGGATCTGGTGACGAGGAGCTCGTTGTAAAAGGTTACACGGATGCGAGTTTCCAAACGATCGTGACGATTCACGGTCACAGTCGGGATACATTTGCATTCTGAATGGAGGAGCTGTCTCTTGGAAGAGCTCCAAGTAGGATGTGGTGGCTCTATCAACTACAGAATCAGAATACGTCGCCGCCTCATTGGCAGCTCAAAAAGCTGCATGGTTGAAGAAATTCATTGCCGATCTAGGGGTTATCCCTTCCATTCAGGAACCCCTAGAGATCTTTTGTGACAACGAGGGTGCGATTGCTCAAATCAAGGAACCTCGTGCTCATCAAAAGACTAGGCACATTGAGCGGAGATTCAACTACATATGAGATGAAGTTGAAAAGGGAAAGATATGTATTCGCAAAGTTCACACGGATCAAAACATTGCGGATCCTCTCACGAAGATCCTTGAAAAGGCAAAGCATGAAGGTCATACTTGTGCCATGCGACTTCGATATTCTAGTGATTGGATTTGATCTGTAAATTTTGTATTTGGATATGTGGAACTCTATATTATTTGAATAAAATTATTTGGTTATAGTGTTTCAATTAATGTTCCTATTTAGCATGTTTTATCCATGAGTAAAATGTTTACTCTAAAATGTCCGTAGTCGCTCATACTTGTGGGAACAAGTGTGAGAGTAAGATTATTATGAACTTGGATTGGTTGATATTCATAAGGATGAATATAGAGCAATGGGTTGCTACCAAGGTTTGTAGATATTTGTGGGACACAAATATTGGACTAACCCGCATCTCAAATTTTACTACATGGAATCTTAATGATTGATCATAAGTAAATTTGAGTAAAGGCGAATATCATTTGGTATCCTCTGACCTGAGATACATATTGAGTTTTGATATTCACTAAGTATTATACCTTGAGCTAATTCTTCATTGTCCTGAAATAGTGGACAGTACATAAGGGTATGTTCAGATATAACACGAGGTGTTTGTGAGAAACGCATGTAGTCAAGATGGAATTGTTCCTCTTATTCGTTGAGAGTTAGATGTGTAAGGCCTGATTAAGTTAAATCAACAAGGAATGATCATTCTGTGTCCTTGGATTTAACATGACATCTGTAACAAAAGGATAGATGATTGATTCACCTAAATCTTTTCAAGTAGGTTACTTGAAGGGATGATGTTATTGATGTCTATAAGTCATGCGTATTAAGGGTAGTAAACCGTTGTTAGGCGGTATTTACTGCTTGCATCAATCTTCTATGAATCTTGGGCAAGTGGGAGATTGAAGGATTCTGTGTGCCCAAGACACTTAGAAGATGGATGTGGTTAATACGTTATGATCCAAGTCGGGTTATACCCAATAACAAGCTTAGCAAACACCAATTTTTATTTAATTGATGATATGATCATGCAATTAAATATTTACACCAATTTAGAAAATGGTTTTCTAATAAATTGCATATGAGATGGAACAAATTATAAGGATATTTGTTGATGTGTTTATTGTTATTCTTGTCATTTAAAAGGGGTTTAAATAACACTAATAACACATGAGTGTACTTTAATTAAATTGTTTAATTAAAGAGCACATATGTCACACTTATAAATTGTGTCTAGAGAGTAACCTTTTATTGTGTGACATATGACTAGTGACAATGTGTTATGTGTTACAAAATTAAAAGGGGGAAACTCTTTCAAACTCCTTTTATTTGGCCACCCCTTGTAATTTTGATTGGACCAAATTGTGTCTTGAAAACACACAAACATTACTAGCCTTACACTCAATTGATTCACTTCATTCCAAGACATGCAAAACACAAAATATCTCTCCTCTCTCTCCCTTTCAAGTTACGGAACTAGGCAGCATCTTTGAAGCTCTTGGAGATCGATTTTTTTGTGTTCATTTTGGTGGTGTTCTTCCTAACAAGAAGGTGTCTTGCAAGGAGCTTGGGGGTAAACACACTTGAGGGCTTCTTCCTTGGAGTCTTGGCCAAGATTTTAGCATCCAAACCTTTCTTCCTTGGTCGTTTATGTTGTTGGAAGAAGGTAGTTATCACAGCTCATTGAAGCTGT
>CM046445.1:63145027-63147527 GCA_025506515.1 Flaveria trinervia | reverse complement strand
CCGCCCCCACCTTCCCCAATCCATACTTCCCTTCTCCACTAAAACACCACCACCCTCACTCTCCAATCCCATTTCATGCAACCCTCTCTCAATCCTCTCCCTCTCCTCTCTTTGTTTGAATTCTCAGCTGAGAATTACACACACACACACACACTCAAACTATCTCAAATCCTCTCTACTCTAGCTCCAAAACCGTGAACCACAACACCAAGCAAGCATCGGCCAAGCTCAAACCGCAAGAAGGTGGCCACGTTCGCGAGTCTTGGACACACACCTGCACCTTGTCCGACTTTTCCAGCCTTTGTTCAAGGTTCTACAGCCAAGTCCAAGGAGTTTCTAGCCATCCACGACCATCAACACCTTCCAAACCGTGAGTCACATCAAGTGTAAGCTCCATGTGTCGGTTTTGGACATTTCTCATGTTTTCTTCATTTTTCACCTAGAAACCTTGCTTTTTCTAGTTGTAGCAGAAACTCCTCACCATCACTTTATATTAAGGAGTTCCCAACGTTCTTGAAGGTAAATCACATGATATGATAGTCATTCTTGAGGTGGAAACTGATTTCCACCATGAAAACCCTCTTTTTGGGTGTTTTGCATCATCTAACTTATGAATGTTGCAACTCTTGTAAACCAAACTTGTAACCTGCATGTTAATGGCTTAATGGACTCCCAAGAACCTGTTTTAAAAGTTACAAAAGGTTACATAACTTGAACCCATGGTTATTACATGGATTACACCTTGAAAATCCTTCTTTCTACATGTAACAACACCCTTTAAACATTTGTTTGAAAAACCCTCTCAACCAAGACTCATAACCTGCTCATGAACGACTTTGGGACACCTTAATAATCTGTTTATAAAGCTAAATAAAGTGTTGGTAATGTTTAAGCTCAACTTAAGATAATCTACACATGTGTTATGGCCGGTTATGACATTTTCTACATATTTGAAGTCTATGGATGTGTAGAACAACTAGACCATGTTTTGGGACTGAAATTTCAGTAGGCTTTGATGAATATTAAGAGTGCTAACAATGTTAATCTCTGGAATAAAGGACATGTTGTGATTAGACCCCCCCCTATAGTCACTTTTGGGAACCGAAACATAGTAAAACAATGGTAAAATAATAAAGCATGGATGTTAACCATCTTAAAAAGTGTTCCAGGATCTAAATGATAATAAAGGGTTCTGGATTCAATGGGAAAGTTAGTGGTAAAAAGGTAATTTAAATAGATTTTTAAGTGTAAAAGGGTACCAACGAATGACGTTTATGAGAAAAATCTAAGAAAAATGAGTATAAGGTTATAAATTATAAAAACCATGTTATTCCAGAAGATTAAGTGAGAAAATAACTTATAAGTAGAAAAGTTGGTCAAATGAGTTTTTAAATGGTCAAATTCGGTTAAAAACGCGATTTAACGGGTTAAACGTAAAAACGGGTCTTTCATCCATTAAAGGAAATATTTGTGATTAAACGGAATAGAAACTTATATAAATGTCTTAAGGTTTTACCTATTGGTCTAAGTCACCGATTTATGGAGACCTTTGTTTAACCGTTAAAACTCTTCGGTTTCACCGTAACCGGGAACATTAACACATAGGTTTTAAACCTAACCCATTATCTAAATTTGTGTACAATTACTTAATAATAAGTCAATTTAACTTTAAAAACCTGATTTCTCGTCATAAATGTCATTTTATACAAGAAATCAAACTTGAGGGTAGAAACTTTCAATTTTGAAACTTGAGGGGCTAAAGTGTAAAGTTTTGCCAAACTTCATAACCAGCTCTTATGAGACTTATAATCAATGAACAACTTAATTACCCTATATTCTTAACTAAATGGTGTTAAAATCCTTGATTAAATGAAGAACCTTGACTTTCCATAAAAGGAAACTTTTACGCAAACCCTAATCGAATCCAAGCCGAACCTGACAACTAATCCTTTGACACACTTGTTGCACCATAAATAAGTTAGAGCAGTAGCTTATCACTTACTGTATTCATGTTAGGGTGCTAGACTTGAGACATTCCCGGCACGCGAAGTTTCATTTTGCTTAATCACCAAAGGTGAGTTTAGTGTTTCCCCTTTTTCTCTTTTAAATGTTTTGGGGATGGAACATGCAATTGTTTTGACTGTTAAATCTTATATGTTATTGAAAGAAGTGATCTGCCAAGACACATATTAAATTGATGTGGCTAGTGTGATATGAACCAAGTCGAGTCATACCCAATAACAAGCCAAACAAACACCAATAAATATTTGTCCGTCGATGTGATCATACGAATAAATATTAACACCAATTTAGAAACCGGGTTTTTTAAAAACATTACTTTTGTAAATGAACAAGATTATATATAGATAATTTGTTCATGAGAGATATTTGTTTCATTATTTAAATTTGTTAAACAATGACAAATAATAGTGTGTTATTGTTATAAAATTAAAAGGTAGTTTAATTTAATAAAAACATAAGGTTGAGAGTGTACTTTTTA
>CM046445.1:63097527-63140027 GCA_025506515.1 Flaveria trinervia | reverse complement strand
CTCATGAACGACTTTGGGACACCTTAATAATCGTTTATAAAGCTAAATAAAGTGTTGGTAATGTTTAAGCTCAACTTAAGATAATTACACATGTGTTATGGTCGGTTATGACATTTTCTACGTATTTGAAGTCTATGGATGTGTAGAACAACTAGACCATGTTTTGGGACTGAAATTTCAGTAGGCTTTGATGAATATTAAGAGTGTTAACAATGTTAATCTCTGGAATAAAGGACATGTTGTGATTAGACCCCCCCCCCCCTTATACTCACTTTTGGGAACCGAAACATAGTAAAACAATGGTAAAATAATAAATCATGGATGTTAACCTCTTAAAAAGTATTCCAGGATCTAAATGATTAATAAAAGGGTTCTTGATTCAATGGGAAAGTTTAGTGATAAAAAGGTAATTTAAATAGATTGAGACATTCCCGGCACGTGAAAATAAGTTTAGAGCAGTAGCTTATCACTTACTGTATTCATGTTAGGGTGCTAGACTTGAGACATTCCGGCACGCGAAGTTTCATTTTGCTTAATCACCAAAGGTGAGTTTAGTGTTTCCCCTTTTTTCTCTTTAAATGTTTTGGGATGGAACATGCGATTGTTTTGACTGTTAAATCTTTATATGTTTTTGAAAGAACCTTGAAGAATGTTTTGTATGCTCCTAGTTTGACTAGGAACATTATTTCTATTCCTAATTAAGACATTATGGTTATGTATTATCTTTTGTTGAAAATGATATTCATCTTTCTTTAAATGATATGTTCTATTTTAAAGCTATTCCCATTAATGGTATTTATGAATTGGTTCATGAAAATACTTTAAATAGTTCATTGTTCCAAACTAACACCAAGAAACTCAAGTTGGATTTGAGTGATACCTATCTTGGCATTGTCGTCTTGGTCATATAAACAAGAAACGTATACAAACACTTCAAAAGAATGGTCTTTTAAAAAAAAATGAATGTGATTCATTGATGTATGTGAATCTTGTTTACAAGGAAAAATGACTAAGGCACCCTTTAGTGGAACTAACGAAAGGGCAAAAGACTTATTAGGTATCATACATTCGGATGTATGTGGTCCTTTTAAGCCAATTACCAGGAATGGTTACTTCATTACCTTTACCAATGATTATAGTCGCTATGGGTACGTGTACGTATTAAGGCACAAAGATGAAGCTTTTGAAACGTTCAAAATCTTCATGAATGAAGTAGAAAATCAACTCAACAAGTCGATTAAAGTTCTCCGCACCGATAGAGGAGGTGAATACCTAAGTGATGCTATTCAAGATCATCTTAAGAGTTGTGGGATTGTCTCACAACTCACTCCACCTGGAACACCACAACATAATGGTGTGTCTGAAAGGAGGAATCGAACCTTATTGGATATGGTCCGATCTATGATGGCTAGAAGCAGATTACCTCTATCATTTTGGGGTTCGCTTTGCTCTCCGCGGCCCGTATTTTAAATATGGCCCCAACCAAAAAGGTGGAAAGGACACTTTTGAGCTATGGCATGGAAGAGTTCCATCCCTATCATACTTAAGGATTTGATGTTGTGAGGCTTATGTTAAGACTCCCACCCCAAAAAATTTGAAGTCCGATCCACCAAGTGTATTTTTGTAGGATACCTAGAGATTCTATGGGATATTTTTCTATGATCCACGGGAACAAAAGGTGTTTGTTGCCAGAAAGGGTGAGTTCTTAGAAGCAAAGTTCCCTATGGAAGGAACTTGCAGTAAAACAGTGGATCTTGAGAAGGATCAAGAACCAAAACCGGTGCACGTTTGGTTGAAACTAGCACTCAACATGAGGATGTTGAAGATGATCAAGTGGTTGATCAATACACACAAAACATTCGCAGAAGTGGTAGAACTAGTAATCCACCTGAAAGATATAGATTTTTCATGGATGGATGCTATGTGGTAGATTCAGATGAACCAGCCACATACCATGATGCAATGTTCAATTCGGATTATGACAAATGGCTCGAGGCCATGAGCGTTGAGATGCAATCCATGCATGACAATCAAGTATCGGACTTGGTTGTACCACCTCTTAACTCCAAAGTAGTTGGTCGCAGGTGGGGTTTCAAGAAGAAAACCGATATGCATAGAAACTTGGATACTTATAAGGCTAGACTTGTAGCAAAGGGTTTCACTCAAACTCAAGGGGTTGATTATGATGAAACCTTCTCACCTGTTGCGATACTAAAGTCTATAAGGATATTGTTTGCCATAGCTGCTCATAATGATTATGAGATTTGGCAAATGGATGTCAAAATTGCTTTCCTGAATGGATAACTTGAGGAAGATGTCTATATGGTTCAGCCAAAACACCCTAATAAAGTATGCAAGTTAAAGAAATCAATCTATGGATTTAAACAAGCATCAAGAAGCTGGAATCACCGTTTTGATGAGGAGATTAAGAAATTTGGCTTCATCAAAAACGCTGATGAGGCTTGTGTGTATAAAAAGGCTAGTGGGAGCACAATAACCTTCCTAGTATTATATGTCGATGACATTCTACTATTTGGGAATGGCGTTCCAACAATGGAAGGTGTAAAAGCCTAGCGTGGAAGCTGCTTTTCCATTAAGGATCTTGGTGAAGCCGCCAATATTTAGGGAATAAAGATCTATAGGAATAGATCAAGGCGGCTGATTAGTTTAAATCAAAGTGCATACATTGACAAAATCTTGAAAAGGTTCAAGATGGAAAACTCTAAGATAGGTACTTTATCTATTCAAAGAGGGACAATATTGAGTACGACTCAATGTCCAAGCTCAAAGGAGGAGCAGAACAGAATGAAGGCAATCCCATATGCATCTGCTATAGGATCCATCATATATGCAATGATATGCACTAGACCGGACGTGTCATGCGCTTTAAGCATGACAAGTAGATACCAACAAAATCCTGGTGATAGTCTTTGGATGGCTGTCAAGAACATTCTAAAATACCTAAGGAGGACTAAGGACATGTTCTTGATCTATGGGACTGGTGAAGAGGAACTCGTTGTAAAGGGTTACACGGATGCGAGTTTCCAAACCGATCGAGATGATTCACGATCTCAATCGGGGTACATCTTTATCCTCAATGGGGGAGCTGTTCTGGAAAAGCTCAAAGAAAGAAGTCGTAGCGTTGTCCACTACAGAGTCAGAATTCTGTTAGATTCTATATGCCAAAGACACATAGAACATTGATGCAGTTAGTATGTCATGATCAAGTCGGGTTATACCCAATAACAAGCTTTGCAATCACCGACAATTATTCAATTGATGATATGATCATGCAATTAAATAATAACACCAAATTTAGAAAATGGGTTTTCTAAATAAGTTGCATATGAGATTGAACAATTTATATGGATATTTGTTTATAGATATTGTTTGTAATGTTATTTAATTTATTTAAATAACATCAAATAACTAGTGAATGTGTATGTTATTCTAATAAAACATTTATTGGATGAACAACTTTTAAAAGGAAATGACTTATTGATGTGTTAATAAGTCATTTAACTTTTAAGGGGGGAAACACCATTTTAAAAGGGAGATTCGGCCGCCCTTGGAGGGTGTCTTTCTCTTGGTATTGTTGTTTTCCTTGAAAATATACACTCTTGAGACACACATTCACTCAATCTCTTCTTTCTTTCTCACACATGCAATAGAACTAAAAAAAAAGTTTTCTTGTTCTTGATAGATAGAACTCGGCTGAAAGTTATTCGAGAAGAGTTTCTCTTCGTTTTGGTGTTCAATCCTAGCATCTAAGGTGTTTTGTGATAGTGCTTTGGGTATACTATCTTGAGGGATCCTTCCTTGGAGCCTTGGCCGAAGTTTTAGCAACTTATCTCTCTACCTTAGTCGACTTTTCAGCAGCCGAAAGGTAGTTAATCACAGCTTCATGTAGCTGTGATTTTATGTTGTTTTAACATATGTTCTTAGCTTGTTCATTCACATATTTAAGATCCTTTGTTTTGGGTTTGCTTTATACATTGAAATGGTCACCTAATGAACATATTTTCAGCTATAAGTAAGTAAATAATATGTTGAAATTCCGCTTCGTTTTCAGTAAGTTTAATGGGTTAAACTTGTTTTATGTTCTTGCAAACCTACAATGGCATCAAGAGCTGGTTATGTGGATAACTTGCTTATTCTTGTTCTTTAAAATCGGTTTTAGAGGGTATTATCAACCTATTAGAGGCTGATTTTGGCTGATTTTGTAAACCCCAAGTCTTTCATGGTTATATCTTCATGCTTATGATTAAACTATGAAAGATGGAAATGTCAATTGGTTGATTATTTTGGATGTTGTTTGTTTGGACAAACAAACCCAAATTTTCAGTTTATGTTGGCTGAAAATGTTGGGTTTGATGGGGTTATTTAGTTTGTTGATTGATGTTTATGATTGTTCTCTTGTTAGTGCATAACCTAGCTTTTGGCCTTGTGTTGTTTGGATGATTGGAATGGTTGTTTTATTCATTCAATAGGGTTGTAATATTCATCTTTATTATTTGGGTTGTAATTATTATTCATTTGGTTATGTAATCAATAGATTAGGTGCATTTCTTTTATTAGAAAAATGTATTAGGATACAATTTGTAACAGGAAGATGCACAAGATCAAGACCCAAAGATGGACATCAAAGACATGGAACTTGAAGCATATGGATGCAAGTTCAAGTGGGGGCCTATGATGACCTCAATTTTGTGTTGATTTCCAACCTTAGGAAAGACCTTATGATCACACTTGTGATGGCAAACAAGTGTGGTCATAATAGTAGCTATGGTTATGCACATTATGGTTGTTTATGTTTATGCTTGTTTGTATGTTGTTACTTGATTGTATGGTTGATATCTTGATATGCGTTACAAACTAATTAACAAACTTAACAAGCTATAAAAATGATGGTTCTTAATCATTAAAAGTAAAAATGTTATTAAAATGATTAATGATTTTAAGGATTAAAAATTGGTTTTAATCAAAGGACCATAGGGTACCTTGTATTTGAAAGCATGCAAATACAAGTACATAGAGTTTTCTAAAACTTGTATTATGAAATCACTTAACATTTTAACAAGATCAACACCGTCCTTTTACACAACACTTGAGTCACTTGGGAACTCTTAGTGGGATAAAGGTCACCTAACCATTTTGAGGGAACTTGCGACTTGAGGTGAGAATGCCTTATTTGTGGGATAAAGGTCACTTAACCACTTATTTTGGCAAACTCACACGTAGGTGTAAGTAGGGTATCTTGATTTGCAAACCATGTCAAATGGATCACCTACGATGTGGTTTCCAAATGGTGTTGATGGGATTAACATGCCGACTTTACATATGATGTTTCAAGTCGACCCCATATTTCTAGAAGTTGCAAATGGTTTCAATCGTCAAACGTTGACCACCTTATTAATTTAAATCGTGGGATAAAGGTCACCTAACCGCAATTTAAATGTAATGTTGGATTGTAGACTTTAATATTCAAATGACCTTAAAAGGCATTAATTTTAAAAAATACTATATCGAAAATTTTGTAGATGGCCACCAATAATGATAATCACGATAACTCATCCGCGTCCAACCAATCATTACGAGCAATCCTCCAAAAGGAACGTCTAAATCATAACAACTTTATTGATTGGTATCGAAACTTGAGAATCGTTCTCAAGCAAGAAAGACGATCATATATTTTTGACGACCCTATCCCCGATCAACGTGCTAAGGATGATGAGGAGGCCTATAACGATTGGCTAAAGTACACTGAGGACTCCGTCCAAGTGTCTTGTCTCATGCTGGCGAGCATGACTCCGGATCTCCAAAAGTAGTATGAACATCACGGAGCTTATGACATGATAACTCAGCTGAAGGAAACATTCCAACAGCAAGCAAGGGTTGAGCACTTCGAAACGGTTCGAGCACTCCATGCATGTCGTATGGACGACAACCAATCTGTTTCATCTTATGTACTTAAGATGAAAAGTCTATTTGACTGCCTCGAGAGGCTTAATTGTCCCGTCTCGAAGGAATTGACCACGGATTTGATCCTCAATGGCCTTACCAAGAAGTTCGAGACATTTGTGTTGAATTACAACATGAATGCTTGGGACAAAAGCATTGGTGAGTTTCACTCAATGCTAAAAACGGCCGAGGCGGCCATGGGTAAAAGGATTTTACCCGTTCTCACCATCAATGAAGGAGGGAACAAGAAAAGGCCTCATCCCGCACCCAAGGCAAAGGTTTCCAAGGGTAAGGGACCCGTATGGGGAAAAAGGAAAGGGGTGGCAAGGGTGCCACCCAAACCGCAAGAGAAGAAGCAAAACATTGCTCCCAATGACCCATGATTCAAGTGTGGGGAAATTGGAGACATTGGGCAAGAAATTGTCCTGTCCATCTCCAAGAGTTTAAGCCAAGAGGGATGTCGGGCAGACCTCAGGTACAATATACATGATTCATATTGATCTTAATGTTACATCTTCAAATACATGGGTATTAGATACCGGATGTGGAACTCATATTTGCAATTTGTTGCAGGGGTTCAAAAGAAGTAGGGACTTCAATCAAGGGGATGTTAGCCTCTTCATGGGCAATGGAACAAAAATCCAAGTTGAAGCTCGTGGGGACTACATCTTGAAACTTCCAAGTGGCTTGGATGTTATTTTGAAGAATGTTTTGTATGCTCCTAGTTTGACTAGGAACATTATTTTTGTATCCCAATTAAGACTTTATGATTATGTATTATCTTTTGTTGAAAATGATATTCATGTTTCTTTAAATGATATGTTCTATTTTAAAGCTATACCCATTAATGGTATTTATGAATTGGTTCATGAAAATACTTTAAATAGTTCATTGTACCAAACTAGCACCAAGAAACTCAAGTTGGATTTGAATGAAACATACCTTTGGCATTGTCGTCTTGGTCATATAAACAAGAAACGTATACAAACACTTCAAAAGAATGGTCTTTTAAAAACGAATGAATGTGATTCATTTGATGTATGTGAGTCTTGTTTACAAGGTAAAATGACTAAGGCACCTTTAGTGGAACTAAGAAAGGGAAAAAGATTATTAGGAATCATACATTCGGATGTATGTGGTCCTTTTAAGCCAATGACTAGGAATGGTGAAAGATACTTCATTACCTTTACCGACGATTATAGTCACTATGGGTATGTGTACTTATTAAGGCACAAAGATGAAGCTTTTGAAATGTTCAAAATCTTCAAGAATGAAGTAGAAAATCAACTCAACAAGTCGATTAAAGTTCTCCGCACCGATAGAGGAGGTGAATACCTCAGTGATGCTTTTCAAGACCATCTTAGGAGTTGTGGGATTGTATCATAACTCACTCCACCTGGAACACCACAACACAATGGTGCGTCTGAGAGGAGGAATCGAACCTTATTGGATATGGTCCGATCTATGATGGCTAGAAGCACATTACCTCTATCATTTTGGGGTTTCGCTTTGCTCTCCGCGCGCCCGTATTCTAAATATGGCCTAACCAAAAAGGTGGAAAGGACACCTTTCAAGATATGGCACGGAAGAGTTCCATCCCTATCATACTTAAGGGTCTGGGGTTGTGAGGGTTATGTTAAGACTCCCACCCCAAACAAATTGGAAGTCTGATCCACCAAGTGTATCTTTGTTGCATACCCTAGAGATTCTATGGGATATTATTTCTGTGATCCACTGGAACAAAAGGTGTTTGTTGCCAGAAAGGGTGAGTTCTTAGAAGCAAATTTCCTTATGGAAAGAACTAGTAGTAGAACAGTGAATCTTGAGGAGGATCAAGAACCACAACCCGATGCACGTTTGGTTGAAGTTAGCACTCAACATGAGGATGTTGAAGTTGATCAAGTAGTTGATCAATACACACAAAACGTTCGTAGAAGTGGTAGAACTAGTAATCCACCTGAAAGATATGGATTTTTCATGGATGGATGCTATGTGGTAGATTCAGATGAACCAACACATACCATGACGCAGTGTCCAATTTGGATTGTGATAAATGGCTTGAGGCCATGAACGTTGAGATGCAATCCATGTATGACAATCAAGTTTGGGAACTTGTTGTACCACCTCTTAATTCCAAGGTGGTTGGAAGTAAGTGGGTTTTCAAGAAGAAAACCGATATGCATGGAAACTTGGATACTTATAAAGCTAGACTTGTAGCAAAGGGTTTCACTCAAACTCAAGGGGTTGAGTATGATGAAACCTTCTCACCTGTTGCGATGCTAAAGTCTATAAGGATATTGTTTGCCATAGTTGCTCATTATGATTATGAGATTTGGCAAATGGATGTCAAAACCACTTTCCTAAATGGATATCTTGAGGAAGATGTTTATATGGTTCAGCCTGAAGGTTTTGTCGATCCAAAAAATCCTAATAAAGTATGCAAGTTAAAGAAATCAATCTATGGATTGAAACAAGCATCGAGAAGCTGGAATCATCATTTTGATGAGGAGGTAAAGAAATTTGGCTTAATCAAAAACGCTGATGAGGCTTGTGTTTATAAGAAGGCTAGTGGGAGCACAATAACTTTCTAGTATTGTATGTTGATGACATACTACTATTTGGAAATGACATTCCAACCTTGGAAAGTGTAAAAACCTGGATTGGAAGTTGTTTTTCCATTAAGGATCTTGGAGAAGCCGCCTATATTCTGAGAATAAAGATCTATAGGGATAGATCTAGACGGCTGATTGGTTTAAATCAAAGTGCGTATATTATAAAATCTTGAAAAGGTTCAAGATGGAGAACTCTAAGAAAGGTACCGTACCTATTCAAAGAGGAACGATATTGAGTACGATTAATGTCCTAGCTCAAAGGATGAGCAGGACAAAATGAAGGCTATCCCATACGTATCTGCTATTGCATCCATCATGTATGCGATGATATGCATTCGACCGGACGTATCATGCGCCTTAAGCATGACAATCCGTTACCAGCAAAATCCTGGAAACAATCATTGGATGGCTGTTATGAACATACTTAAATACCTAGGAGGACAAGAGATATGTTCTAATCTATGGATCTGGTGATGAGGAACTCGTTGTAAAAGGTTACACGGATGCGAGTTTCCAAACCATCATGATGATTCTCGGTCACAATCGGATATATTTTCATTCTGAATGGAGGAGTGTG
This sequence comes from Flaveria trinervia, assembly GCA_025506515.1. NCBI lineage: Eukaryota > Viridiplantae > Streptophyta > Magnoliopsida > Asterales > Asteraceae > Flaveria > Flaveria trinervia. The sequence goes on along the minus strand of CM046445.1, from coordinate 63,130,877 downwards.
TTTGGAAAAGCTCCAAACAGGATGTGGTGGCTGTATGAACTACAGAATCAGAATACGTCGCCGCCTCATTGGCAGCTCAAGAAGCTGCATGGTTAAAGAAATTCATTGCCGATTTAGGGGTTATCCCTTCCATTCAGGACCCCCTAGAGATCTTTTGTGACAACGAGGGTGCGATTGCTCAAATCAAGGAACCTCGTTCTCACCAAAAGACTAGGCACATTGAGCGGAGATTCAACTACATACGAGATGAAGTTGAAAAAGGAAAGATATGTATTCGCAAAGTTCACACGGATCAGAACATTGCGGATCCTCTCACGAAGCTCCTTGAAAAGGCAAAGCACGAAGGTCATACTTGTGCCATGGGACTTCGATATTCTAGTGATTGGATTTGATCTGTAATTTTGTATTTGGATATGTGGAACTCTCTATTATTTGAATAAAATTATTTGGTTATAATGTTTCAATTAATATTCCATTTAGCATGTTTAATCCATGATAAACTGTTTACTCTAAATGTCTGTAGTCGTTCATACATGTGGGAACAAGTGTGAGGGTAAGATTATTATGACTTGGATTGGTTGATATTCATAAGGATGAATATAGAGCAATGGGTTGCTACCAAGTTCATAGATATTTGTGGGATACAAATATTGGACTAACCCGCAACTCAAACTTTACTACTGGAATCTTATTGATTGATCATAAGTAATTTTGAGTAAAGGCGAATATCATTTGGTATCCTCCGACCTGAGATACAATATTGGGTTTTGATATTCACCAAGTATTATACCTTGAACTAATTCTTCACTGTCTTGAAATAGTGACAACACATAACGATATGTTCAGGTATGACACGAGTGTTTGTGAGAACGTATGTGGTCAAGATGGATTTGTGTCCTCTTATTGTTGAGAGTTAGATGTCTAAGGCCTGATAAGTTAAATCAACAAGAATGATCACTCTATGTTCTTGGATTTACACATGACATTTGTAACAAAAAGATAGATGATTGATTCACCTAAATCATTTCAAGTAGGATACTTGAATAAGATGGTGTTATTGAATGGCTATAAGTCATGCGTATTAAGGGTAGTAAACCGTTGTTAGGCGGTATTTACTGCTTGCATCAATCTTCTATGAGTCTTGGGCAAGTGGGAGATTGTTAGATTCTATATGCCCAAGACACATAGAACATTGATGCGGTTAGTATGTCATGATCCAAGTCGGGTTATACCCAATAACAAGCTTTGCAATCACTGACATTATTCAATTGATGATATGATCATGCAATTAAATAATAACCCAAATTTAGAAAATGGGTTTTCGAAATAAGTTGCATATGAGATTGAACAATTTATAGGATATTTTGTTTATAGATATTGTTTGTAATGTTATTTAATTTATTTAAATAACATCAAATACTAGTGAATGTGTATGTGTTATTCTAATAAAATGTTTATTGGATGAACAACTTTTAAAAGGAAATGACTTATTGATGTGTTAATAAGTCATTTAACTTTTAAGGGGGAAACACCATTTTAAAAGGGAGATTCGGCCGCCCTTGGGGTGTCTTTCCCTTGGTATTGTTGTTTTCCTTGAAAATATACACTCTTGAGACACACATTCACTCAATCTCTTCTTTCTCTCTCTCACACATGCAATAGAACAAAAAAAAAGGTTTTCTTGTTCTTGATAGATTGAACTCGGCTGAAAGTTATTCCTGAAGAGTTTCTCTTCGTTTTGGTGTTCAATCCTAGCATCTAGGTGTTTTGTGATAGTGCTTGGGGTATACTAGCTTGAGGGATCCTTCCTTGGAGCCTTGGCCGAAGTTTTAGCAACTATCTCTCTACCTTAGTCGACTTTTCAGCAGCAGAAAGGTAGTTAATCACAGCTTCATGTAGCTGTGATTTTGTGTGTTTAACATATGTTCTTTGCTTGTCCATTCACATATTTAGATCCTTTGTTTTGGGTTTTCTTTATACATGAAATGGTCACCTAATGAACATATTTTCAGCTTATAAGTAAGTAAATAATATGTTGAAATTCTGCTGCGTTTTCAGTAAGTTTAATGGGTTAAACTTTGTTTATGTTCTTGCAAACCCTACATACATCGCCGCTTCATTGGCAGCACAGGAAGCTGCATGGTTGAAGAAATTCATAGCCGATCTTGGTGTAGTCCCTTCCATTCAGGATCCTCTGAGATTCTTTGTGATAACGAGGGTGCGATTGCACAAATCAAGGAACCCCGTGCACATCAAAAAACAAGGCACATTGAGCGGAGATTCACTACATAAGGGATGAAGTTAAAAAGGGAAAGATATGTATTCACAAGGTTCACACTGATAAAAACATTGCGGATCCACTCTCAAAGCTCCTTGAAAAGGCAAAGCATGAGGTCATGTTTGTGCCATGGGACTTCGATTTTCTAATGACTGGATTTGATTTTATTTTTTTTGGAACTTATGTATTTTAACTTAATTATATGGTTATAACTTTCATTTGTTCTTCTATTTTAGCGTGTTTTAAATCCGTGAATAAGTAAGTTATTCTAAACGTCCATTGTCGATCATACTTGTGGAACAACTATGAATGTAAGACTATAATGAACTTGGATTGGTTGATATTCATAAGGTATGAATATATAGAGCAAGAGGTTGCTACCAAAGTTCATTGATATCTATGGGATATAGATATAGGACAGACCCCTCTCAATTATTTCTGCATGGAATCTTTGTGATTAGTCATAAGAGATATTGAGTAAAGGCGAATATCATGGCATCCTCAGACCTGAGATACATATTGGGTCTTGATATTCACCAAGTATTGTACTTTGACTTAGTTCTTTAATGTTATGAAAGATTGGCAGTACATAAGGCTAGGTTCAGGTATGATATAAGGTGATTGTGAGAGACGTATGTAGTCAGATGGAATTTGTTCCTCTTATTCGATGAGAGTTAGATGTCTAAGGCCTGTTAAAGTTGAATCATCGGAGAATGACAATCATGTGCCTCTAGATTCAACATGACATCTGAAACAAAAGGATAGATGATTAATTCACCTAAAACATTTCAAGTAAGGTACTTGAAGAGGATGATGTTATTGAATGGCACTTAATCATATACACTAGGGGTAGCAAACCGTTGCTAGGCGTTATTTGCTGCTTGTATCAATCTACTATGAATCTTGTGCAAGTGGGAGATTGAAAGAAGTGATCTGCCCAGACACATATTAAATTGATGTGGCTAGTGTGATATGATCCAAGTCGGGTCATACCCAATAACAAGCCAAACAAACACCAATAAATATTTGTCCTTCAATGTGATCATACGAATAAATATTAGCACCAATTTAGAAACCGGGTATTCTTAAAACATTGCTTTTGTAAATGAACAAGATTATATATAGATAATTTGTTCATGAGAGATATTTGTTTCATTATTTTAATTTGTTAAACAATGACAAATAATAGTGTGTTATTGTTATAAAATTAAAAGGGAGTTTAATTTTATAAAAACATAAAGTTGAGAGTGTACTTTTTATAAAATAAAAATGAGAGGGAAACTCCCCTTTTAGGAGTGATTTCGGCCGCCTCCTAAGGGGCTTTGGAGCTCTCTATTTTGTTGTTTTTCCAAGAAACCAAGTGATTACACTCTTCCAAAGAGAACACACTTTTCTCTCACACACACAAAGCAATAGAAATCCTCTCATCTCTCTCTCTAGAACTCGGTTTTTAGGGCTGCAATCAAGTTCATTTTCTGCTTTCAAGCAGGGATTCTTGGCTGGAAAGACTTGGAAGAGGTTTTCTTTTAAGTGATGCAACACAACCTAGCAAGTGGGTGTTTGGAGGAGCTTGGGATATTACTTCTTGAGGATTGCTATTTGGAGTCTTGCCTTCAAGAACATCATCCTTCTCATCTCAAAAGATAGCTTTGAAATGTATTTTCATTATCTTTCATTGCTTGTTTTGTTAGTTACTTGTTCATGCAAATAGATCCATCTAAAAGGGTTTATCAACATAAAATGTTTTATGTAAACTTCTAACAAGATGTTAAATGATTATCCGCTGCGTTTTATGTTTAAAAGGGTTAAACAACTTTGATAAACTTGTTAAAATCCCTTCAGTTATAACTTATGATGCTTGAATGTTGTGGATTATTGGACCTGCCTTGTTTATACTTTTTCACAATCATTAATTCTTGGTGACCGCTTGTCTATATGGTAGATCTATTTGGGGTATCCCCCACGCACAGTGCCTTCCTAAGGGAAGGGGACCACACTGAGATCCTGCGGGGTCGTTGCGGCATGTAAGGTACTTGTATGATACTATGGTGTACCCCTCAGCAGGTAGGGTGCACCTATATGAGGCTCAGCTATCCTCTAGTCTTAACCGACAATACTTTACTCTTGAAGAGGCTAGTCGGGGCTGAGTGCAGGGTTGATTGTGACCTCCACAACCGCTATAATATCATGTTGATAATAAAAGTGAACTAAATCTTTTAAAGTGCAGTCTTTAAAAACCTCCTATTTTTTTGAACTTTAAACTGACTCACCACATTATGTTGACCCAAAATTTCTTTTGAGCATGTTTCAGGTATCTAGCATGGATAACTTCAAGACCTAAAGGACTTCAAGTAGAGGACTTAGAACCGAGACCTTGATGGCATTACATTGGCTTTAATTTTAAGAATGACTTTTCTTGGATGTTTGCTAAACAATTAAATCTTTTGAATACGTTGGGTATTTGAACTATGTATCTTTTAATGGGTTAACTTTTGTAACCCGAGACATGTATTTGATGTAATGCCATGTATTCCTTTCTTTGTTGTGGTCATATTATGGTTTGTTTCCGCTGCCATATTAAGCCAGTCTGTGACGTCCCACCTCCCTGGGCCCGGGGTGTGACAAACAACAACACAATAGCAACAACAGCAACAACAACAACAACAACAACAATGACAACGACAACAATCGTAACAACAACAACAGCAGCACACAACACAACAACAACAACAACAACAACAACAAAAACATCAACAACAGCAGCACAAGAGCAGCAATAACAACAACCACAAGCATAGCAACGACAATGACAACAACAACTACAACAACAACAACAACCAAAACAACCACAACAACCACAAAAACCACAATAACCACAACAGCCTCAACAACCAAAACAACCACAACAACCACACCAACGACAACAACGAAAACGACAACGAAAACAACAATAACAACAACAACAGCAACAACAGTAGCAGCAGCAGCAACAACAACAACAATAGCAATAACAACAACAACAGCAACAACAACAACAACAACAACAATAGCAACAACAACAACAACAACAGCAACAACAACAACAACAACAACATCAACAACAGCAACAACAACAACAACAACAACCAACAACAACAGCAACAACAAGAGCAACAACAACATCATCATCATCATCAACAACAACAACAATAGCAACAACAGCAACAACAACAACAACAACAACAGTAGCAACAACAGTAGCAACAACTGGAGCAACAACAACAGCAACAACAACTGTTGGATTCTATATGCCCAAGATATGTAGAATATTGATGCGGTGGAACAAATTAGCATGATATTTTGTTGATGAATTTTATTATTTGTATTGTTATTTAAATAGGTTTAAGTGACATTAACTAATAAAACGAAAGAGTCATTTAAATTAAAAGGGGTTTAATTTAAATAATGTACATGACCCTTTTAATTTGTGTTTTTTTAAAGTTTGGGATGGGAAAACACCTTCTAGATGGCTGATTTTTAGCCTCACTATGGTCCAATGGGATCATTTTCTTTTGTCTTGAAAACACACATGACAAGGAGTGTGCATGTGACCCTTTTCACACACATCATTTCACACAAAAACTCTCTCTCTCCAAAACTCTCTCTCGGCCAGCAGCATGAACAATAGATGGTTTTGGATTGATCTTGGTGTTCTTCTCCCTAGAAAGAAGGTGTTTGCTATAGTGCTTGGGGTATACAAGCTTGAGAGGACCTCCTTTTGGTGCCTTGGTCATTTCCTTGGTCCATATCATCCTCCATATCCGCCCTTTTTGCTGCTGAAAGGTAGTTCATGGCAACTTCTTTATGGTTGTCCATATTGTATGTTTATGTGTTTCTATAGATAGTCATATTCACATATAAAGATCCTTTGTTCCTGGGTTTGTTTGTAACTTTATAATATCAAAATAGAACTTGATTTTCAGTTCATTAATTATGTTATAAAGTTCATTTCCGCTGCGTTTTTCACAATGTTTAAATGGTTAAACTATGATATGTTCTAACAAACCCAACACTCGCATCAAGAGCCAGTTATGTGGATAGCTAGCTTGTTTTGTCCTTGAAAATTTGTTTTATGGGACTTTAAAACCCCTTTAGGGGCTGCTATATTCACGTATTATGAATCCCCAAACTTTCAAAGTTATATCACACATGCTTGTGATTAAACTTTGAAAGACATGTATGTTGTATTGTTTGTTTGTTTGGACAAGATAAAACCCAAAATTTCAGTTTGTGTTGGCTGAAATTTCGTGGTTTTTAGTGGGGATTCAATGTTGTTTTGGATGATATGATCATTGTTCTTTATGGTGCATACCTAGCCCTTGACATTGTGTTTTTTGGATGATTGTAATGGTTGTATTTATTCATTCAATTGGGTTATATAATCATTTATTTGTGTTTGGTTTAAAATGTAATTTATTTATTATTGGGATGTAATAAATAGATTAGGTACTTTTCATTTTACTAGAAATCTTGTATTAGGATAAAGTATCTTGTAATATGAAGATGTACGCGTTAGAAGCACAAAGGAAAGACACAAGAAACATGGAGCATTTGGATGCGGTTTCAAGTGGGAGGTTCATGGAAGCCTTTTGTTGTTGTGTTTTGTCCCTTAGGAATGTCCTATGGACCATACTTGTGATGGCAAACAAGTGTGGCCACTTTAGATGCTATGGTTATGCACTAATATTATTGTATTGTGGTTGATTGCTTATATATGATGTTTGCTTAACCATCCTTCAATGATCATAACAAACTATCTAAATGGGCATGAATCATTAAAAGGTAATAAAAGGATATTAATATTGTTTAATGATTTCAAAGATTAAAAGGGTTTTAATCAATGTACCATAGGGTATCTTGTATTTTAAAGCATGCAAATATGAATACATAGAGTTTTCGAAACTAGAATTAAAAAATCTCTAAATATTTTAAAAATAAGATCAACACCGTCCTTTTACACAACACTTGAGTCACTCGGGACTCTTAGTTGGATAAAGGTCACCTAACCATTTTGAGCGAATTTGTGACTTGAGGTGAGAATGCCATATTCGTGGGATAAAGGTCACCTAACCGCTTATTTTGGCAAACTCACATGTTTGTAAGTAGGGTGTCTTGATTTGCAAACCATGTCAAATGGATCACCTACGATATGGTTTCCAAATGGTGTTGATGGGATTAACATGCCGACTTTACATATGATGTTTCAAGTCGATCCCATACCTCTAGAAGTTGCAAATGGTTGCAATCGTCAATCGTTGACCACCTTATTAATTTAAATCGTGGGATAAAGGTCACCTAACCACTATTTAAATTTAATTTTGGGTTCTAGATTTTAATATGAAAATGACCTTAAAAGGTATTAATTATTAAAATAACAAAATCGAAAATACTAAAATTGATCTTTGTTAAAATTTTGTAGATGGCCACCAATAATAATGATAATCATGATAATTCATCCACGTCTACCTAATCTTTACGAGCGAATCTCCAAAAGGAACGTCTAAATCATAAAAATTTTATCGATTGGTATCGAAACATGAGAATCATTCTCAAGAAAGAAAAACGATCATATGTTTAAGACGACCCTATCCCCAATCAACCTAGTGAGGATGATGAGGAGGCCAATAACGATTGGATGAAGTGCACTAAGGACTCTATCCAAATGTCTTGCCTTATGTTGGCAAGCATGACTCCGGATCTCCAGAAGGAGTATGAGAATCACGGAGCTTATGACATGATAACCCAACTAAAGGAAACATTCCAACAACAAGCGAGGGTTGAGCGCTTCGAAATGGTTCGAGCACTCCATGCATGTCGTATGGACGACAACCAATCAGTTTCATCTTATGTACTTAAGATGAAAAGTCAAATTGACCGCCTTGAAAGGCTAAATTGTCCCGTCTCAAAGGAATTGGCCACGGATTTGATCCTCAATAGCCTTACCAAAAGGTTTGAGATGTTCGTGTTGAACTACAACATGAATGCTTGGGACAAAAGCATTGGTGACCTTCACTCTTTGCTCAAAACGGCCGAGGCGGCCATGGGTAAAAGGGTTTTATCCGTTCTCACCATTAATGAAGGTGGGAACAAAAAGAGGCCTCATCCTGCACCCAGGCAAAAGTTGCCAAGGGTAAGGGACCCGTATGGGGAAAGGGGAAAGGGGTGGCAAGGGTGCCACCCAAAGCACAGTAGAAGAAGCAAAAGGTTTCTTCCAATGACCCATGCTTCAACTGTGGGGATATTGGACATTGGGCAAGAAATTATTTTGTCCATCTCCAAGAGTTGAAAGCAAAGAGGGATGCCTGGCAGACCTCAGGTACCATATACATGATCCATATTAATTGAAACTTAATATCCTCTAACACATGGATATTAGATATCGGATGTGGAACTCACATTTGCAATTTGTTGCAGGGGTTGAAAAGAAGTAGCAACTTGAAGAAAGGGGATGTTAGCCTCTACATGGGCAATGGGGCTAAAGTTCAAGTTGAAGCCCGTGGTGACAACATCTTGAAACTTCCAAATGGTTTGGAAGTAATTTTGTATAATGTTTTGTATGCTCCTAGTTTGACTAGGTACATTATTTCTGTAGCCATATTAAAACATTTTGGATATGTATCATTTATTGGAAATGAAATCCATGTTACTTTGAATGACATGTTTTACTTTAAAGCTATTCCCGTCAATGGTATCTATGAATTGGTTCGTGAAAATACATTGAATGATAGGTTATTGTACTAAACTACTACCAAGAGACTCAAATCGGATTTGAGTGACAGTTACCTTGGCATTGCCGTCTTGGTCACATAAACAAGAAAAGAATACAAACACTACAAAAGAATGGTCTTTTAAAAACAAGTGAATGTGATTCATTTAATGTATGTGAGTCTTGTTTACGAGGTAAAATGACCAAGGCACCTTTTAGTGGCAAAGCCGAAAGGGCAAAGGATTTATTAGGTATCATACATTCACATGTATGTGTCCTTTTTAACCTATGACAAGGTACAATGAAAGATACTTCATTACCTTTACTAATGACTATAGTCGATATGGGATATGTGTACTTGTTAAGACACAAAGATGAAGCTTTTGAAATGTTCAAGATCTTTCAAAATGAAGTACAAAATCAACTCAATAAGTCAATTAAAATTCTCCAAAATGATAGAGGAGGCGAATACCTGAATGATGCTTTTAGGGACCATCTTAGAAGTTGTGGATTGTCTCACAATATCTCCACCGGGAACACCACAACATAATAGTGTGTCCAAGAAGAGAAATCGGACTCTATTGGATATGGTTCGATCTATGATGGCTAGAAGCTCATTACCTCTATCCTTTTGGGGTTTTGCTCTGCTCTCTATGGCCCGTATTTTGAGTATGGCCCCAACCAAGAAAGTGGAAAGGACATCTTACGAAATATGGCATGGAAGGGTTCCATCATTTTCATATTTCAGGTGTGGGGGTGTGAGGCTTATGTGAAGATGCCCACCTTGAACATTTAGAAAGCCGTTCCTTTGGATTCTATATCCCCAAGACACATAGAACACTGATGCGGTTAGTATGTCATGATCAAGTCAGTTATACCCAATAACAAGCTTTGCAATCACCAAGAATTATTTAATTGATGATGGGATCATGCAATTAAATAATTACACCAAATTTAGAAATAGGTTTTCTAAATTAATTATCTGCAAGATGAAATAAGTTATAAGGATAATTGTGTTGATGGGTTTATTATTATTTTTGTTATTTAAAAGAGTTTAAAAACACTAATAACATGTGTGTGTACTTTAATTAAATTGTTTAATTAGAGAAGACATATGTCACATTTTAAATAAGTCTAGTAGATGACTTATTAATGTGTGACAAAAGACCTAGTTTAGGAGGGAAATACCTCCTTTTTGAAGTCAAATTTTCAGCCCCATTGTGTGGGAAGACCAAAAAGCTTGTCTTGAAACTTACACTCTTTATGAAAGAGTTTAAGACACTTTTTCATCCATCACTTCATTTTGCATGCTCCAAAAACTCTCTCCTTTTGTTCTTCCGTTGAGTTCTCGGCTGAAAAAGAAGAAGAGAGCATTTTGGGCGTTTTTGGTGCACTCTCCCTAGCAAGAGTGGTGATTGCTTCAAGGGCTTGGGGTATACTAACTTGAGAGGTCCTTCCTTGGAGCTTTTGGCCGATTTTGAGCATCCAACATCCCATTTTCTGTCGATTTTTGGCTGCTGGAAAAGGTTTTGGCAGCCCTTTGTGGTTGTCATATTGGTTGTTTATTAGCTTTACATAGCTTGCTTATTCACATAATATGATCCTTTGTATTTTGGATTTGTTTTTACATATATTTGTCACCTAAAGAACATGATTTTTCAGTTCTATAATCATGTTTCAAACTTATATCCTTGCGTTCTTCAGAAAGTTTAAGAGGTTAAACTATGATTTTATGTTCTAACAAACCCAACATTGGCATCTAGAGCCGTTATGTGGATAGCTTGCTTGTTAGTGTCCTTTAAAATTTGTTTTATGGGATTTTATAACCCTTTTAAGGGCTGGAATGTTCTTGTATGTTGAATCCCCAAACTTTCAAGGTATATCACACATGCTTGTGATAAACTTGAAGATATGTATGATGATATGTATGTTGTTTGGACAATGTTTAAAACCCGAAATTTCAGTTTATGTTGGCTGAAATTTCGTGGGTTTAGTGGGGATTCTTTGTTATATTTGGATGGTATGATGGAATTTTTAGTTAGTGCATAACCTAGCTTTTGGCCTTGTGTTGTTTGGATGTATGCAATGGTTGTTTTTTGTTTATTCAATGGGTTGTATATTAATTTATTTGTACTTTGTTTAAAAATGTAATTTATTTATTATTGGTTTGTAATAAATAGATTAGGTGCATTTTCATTTTACTAGATATCTGTATAAGGACTTTATATCTTGTAATATGAAGACGTACGTGTTGGAAGCACAAAGGAAAGACATAAGAGAAACATAGAGCATTTTGGATGCGGTTTCAAGTGGGAGGCTTTTGAAGCTTTCTATGTGTTTTGTTATGACCCTTAGGAATGCCCTATGGACCACACTTGTGATGGAAAAAAGTGTGCACCACTTTAGATGCTATGGTTATGCACATATGCTATGTTGTTTTGTTATATTATCGTGGTTGATGGCATGTATGTGATATTTGCTTTAACAATCCTATCAATGATCATAACAACTAATTAAATGGTTCTTAATCATTAAAAGGTAATAAAAGGTTATTAAAATGATTTAATGATTCTAAATATTAAAATAAGTTTTAATCAAAGGACCATAGGGTATCTTGTATTTGAAAGCATGCAAATACAAGTACAAAGAGTTTTCTAAACTAGAATTATGAAATCTCTAAATATTTTAAAACGAGATCAACACCGTCCTTTTACACAACACTTGAGTCACTTGGGAACTCTTAGTGGGATAAAGGTCACCTAACCATTTTGAGGGAACTTGTGATTTGAGGTGAGAAAGCCTTATTTGTGGGATAAGGTCACCTAACCACTTATTTTGGCAAACTCACACGTGGTGTAAGTAGGGTGTCTTGATTTGCAAACCATGTCAAATGGATCACCTACGATGTGGTTTCCAAATGGTGTTGATGGGATTAACATGCCGACTTTACATATGATTTTAAAGTCGATCCCATATCTCTAGAAGTTGCAAATGGTTGCAATCGTCAATCGTTGACCACCTTATTAATTTAAATGGTGGGATAAAGGTCACCTAACCACAATTTAAATGAAATGTTGGATTCTAGATTTTAATATGAAAATGGCCATAAAAGGTATTTATTATTAAAATAACAATATCAAAATACTAAAATTGATCTTTTTTAAATTTTGTAGATGGCCTCCAATAACCATGATAACAATGAAAATTCATCCGCGTCCGCCCAATCTTTAAGAGCGATTCTCCAAAAGGAACGTCTAAACCATAACAATTTTATTGATTGGTTTCGAAACTTGAGATTGTTCTCAAGCAAGAAAAAACGTGCGTATGTTTTAGACGACCCTATCCCCGATCAACCTATGAGGATGATCAGGAGGCCTTTAACGATTCATTAAACATCACTGAGGACTCGGTCCAAGTTTCTTGCCTCATGTTGGCAAGGCATGACTCCAGATTTGGATCCTTAATGGCCTTACCAAAAGGTTCGAGACATTCGTGTTGAATTACAACATGAATGCATGGGACAAGAGCATTGGTGAGCTTCACTCTATGCTCAAAACGGCCGAGGCGGCCATGGGTAAAGGGTTTTACCTGTTCTCACCATCAACGAAGGTGGGAACAAGAAAAGGCCTCATCCCGCGCCCAAGGCAAGAGTTGCCAAGGGTAAGGGACCCATGTGGGGTAAAGGGAAAGGGGTGGCAAGGGTTCCACCCAAAGCACCGGAGAAGAAGCAAAAGGTTGCTTCGAATGACCCATGTTTCAAGTGTGGGGAGATTGGACATTGGGCAAGGAATTGTCCCGTCCATCTCCAGGAGTTGAAAGCAAAGAGGGATGCCGGGCAGACCTCAGGTACAACATACATGATCCATATTGACTTAAACTTAATATCCTCTAACACATGGGTATTGGTTACCGGATGTGGAACTCACATTTGCAATTTGTTGCAGGGGTTTTAAAAGAAGTAGTGACTTCAAGAAAGGGGATGTTAGCCTCTAAATGGGCAATGGGGCAAAAGTTCAAGTTGAAGCCTGGTGACTACATCTTGAAACTTCCAAATGGTTTGGAAGTAATTTTGTATAATGTTTTGTATGCTCCTAGTTTGACTAGGAACATTATCTCTGTAGCCCTATTAAAACAATTTGAATATGCATTATCATTTATTGGAAATGAAATTCATGTTGCTTTGAATGACATGTTTTACTTTAAAGATATTCCCGTCAATGGTATTTATGAATTGGTTCGTGAAATCACAATGAATGATAGCTTGTTATACCAAACTAGTACCAAGAAACTTAAATCGGATTTGAGTGACTCTTACCTTTGGCATTGTCATCTTGGTCATATAAACAAGAAAAGAATTCAAACACTACAAAAGAATGGTCTTTTAATAACAAGTGAATGTGATTCATTTGATGTGTGTGAGTCTTGTTTACAAGGTAAAATGACTAAGGCACCTTTTAGTGGCAAACCGAAAGGGCAAAAGATTTATTAGGAATCATACATTCGGATGTTTGTGGTCCTTTTAAGCCAATGACTAGGAATGGTGAAAGATACTTCATTACCTTTACCGACGATTATAGTCACTATGGGTATGTGTACTTGTTAAGACACAAAGATGAAGCTTTTGAAATGTTCAAGATCTTTCAAAATGAAGTACAAAATCAACTCAACAAGTCGATTAAGTTCTCCCCACCGATAGAGGAGGTGAATACCTAAGTGATGCTTTTAGGGATCATCTTAGAAATTGTGGGATTGTCTCACAACTGTCTCCACCAGGAACACCACACACAATGGTGTGTCCGAAGGAGAAGTCGAACTTTATTGGATATGTTCGATCTATGATGGCTAGAAGCTCATTACCTCTGTCATTTTGGGGTTTTGCTTTGCTCTTCGCGCCCGTATTCTAAATATGGCCCCAACCAAAAAGGTGGAAAGGACACCCTTTGAGATATGGCATGGAAGAGTTCCATCCCTATCATACTTAAGGGTCTGGGGTTGTGAGGCTTATCTTAAGACTCCCACCCCAAAAAAATTGGAAGTCCGATCCACCAAGTGCATCTTTGTTGGATATCCTAGAGATTCTATGGGATTTATTTCTATGATCCACTAGAACAAAAAGTGTTTGTTGCCAGAAAGGGTGAGTTCTTGGAAACAAATTCCTTATGGAAGGAACTGGTAGTAGAATTGTGGATCTTGAAGAGGGTCAAGAACCACAACTCGATACACGTTTGGTTGAAACTAGCACTCAACATGTGGATGTTAAGGATGATCAAATGGTTGATCAATACACTGAAAACGTTCGCAGATCTGGTAGAACTAGTAATCCACCTGAAAGATATGGATTTTTCACTGATGGATGCTATGTGATAGATTCTGATGAACCGATCACATACCATGATGTGTTGTCCAATTTCGATTGTGACAAATGGCTTCATGCCATGAATATTGAGATGCAATCCTGTATGACAATCAAGTATGGGACTTGGTTGTACCTCCTCTTAACTCCAAAGTAGTTGGAAGTAAGTGGGTTTTCAAGAAGAAAACCGATATGCATGGAAACTTGGATACTTATAAGGCTAGACTTGTAGCAAAAGGTTTCACTCAAACTCAAGGGGTTGACTATGATGAAACCTTTTCACCTGTTGCGATGCTAAATCTATTAGGATATTGTTTGCCATAGCTTCTCATTATGATTATGAGATTTGGCAAATGGATGTCAAAACCGCTTTCCTAAATGGATATCTTGAGGAAGATGTCTATATGGTTCAGCCTAAAGGTTTTGTCGATCCAAAACATCCTGATAAAGTATGCAAGTTAAAGAAATCAATCTATTGATTGAAACAAGCATCGAGAAGTTGGAATCACCGTTTTGATGAAGAAATAATTAAATTCGGATTCATCAAGAACGCTGATGAAGCTTGTGTATATAAGAGAGCTAGCGGGAGCATCATCACTTTCCTAGTATTGTATGTTGATGACATACTACTATTTGGAAATGACATTCCAACCTTGGAAGATGTAAAAACATGGCTTGGAAGTTGTTTTTCCATCAAGGATCTTGGTGAAGCCTCTATATTCTGGGAATAAAGATCTATAGGGATAGATCAAGGCAGTTGATTGGTTTAAATCAAAGTGCATACATTGATAAAATCTTGAAAAGGTTCAAGATAGAGAACTCTAAGAAAGGTACGGTACCTATTCATAGAGGAACGATATTGAGTACGACTCAATGTCCTAGCTCAAAGGATGAGGAAGAGAAAATGAAGGCAATGCCATATGCATCTGCTATTGGATCCATCATGTATGCAATGATATGCACTCGACCGGACGTGTCATGCGCCTTAAGCATGACAAGCCGATACCATCAAAATCCTGGAACAGTCATTGGATGGCTGTTAAGAACATACTTAAGTACCTAAGGAGGACAAAAGATATGTTCCTAATCTATGGATCTGGTGATGAGGAACTCGTTGTAAAAGGTTACACGAATGCGAGTTTCCAAACCGATCGTGATGATTCAGGTCACAATCGGGATATATTTTCTTTCTGAATGGAGGAGCGGTCTCTTGGAGCTCCAAACAGGATGTGGTGGCTCTATCAACTACAGAATCAGAATACTTGCCGCCTCATTGGCAGCTCAAGAAGCTGCATGGTTGAAGAAATTCATTGCCGATCTAGTGTTGTCCCTTCCATTCAGGACCCCCTAGAGATCTTTTGTGATAACGAGGGTGCAATTGCCCAAATCAAGGAACCTCGTGCTCATCAAAAGACTAGGCACATTGAGCAGAGATTCAACTACATACGAGATGAAGTTGAAAAGGAAAGATATGTATTTGCAAAGTTCACACAGATCAAAACATTCGGATCCTCTCACGAAGCTCCTTGAAAAGGCAAAGCATGAAGGTCATACTTGTGCCATGGGACTTCAGTATTCTAGTGATTGGATTTGATTTGTATTTTGTATTTGGATATGTGGAACTTTTTATTATTTGAATAAAATTATTTGGTTGTAATGTTTCAATTAATGTTCTAATTTAGCATTTTTAATCCATGTGTAAATTGTTTACTTAAATGTCCGCAATCGTTTAGACTTGTGGGAACAAGTGTGAGGGTAAGATTATTATGAACTTGGATTGGTTGATATTCATAAGGATGAATATAGAGCAATGGGTTACTACCAAGGTTCATAGATATTTGTGGATACAAATATTGGACTAACCCGCATCTCAAATTTTACTACATGGAATCTTATTGATTGATCATAAGTAAATTTGAGTAAAGGGAATATCATTTGGTATCCTCAGACCTGAGATACATATTGGGTTTTGATATTCACCAAGTATCATACCTTGATCTGGTTATCCGCTTATCCGCTGTTCTCAATAATGGACAGTACATGAGACTATGTTCATGTGTGACACAAGGTGATTGTTAGAAACGTATGTAGTCAAGATGGGATATGATCCTCTTATTCGTTGAGAGTTAGATGTCTAAGGCCTGGATAAGTTAAATCAACAAGGAATGATCACTTTGTGTCCTTGGATTTAACATGACATCTATAACAAAAGGATAGATGATTAATTCACCTAAATCATTTCAAGTAGAATACTTGAATAGGATGATGTTATTGAATGGCTATAAGTCATGCGTATTAAGGGTAGTAAACCGTTGTTAGGCGGTATTACTTCTTGATCAATCTTCTATGAATCTTGTGCAAGTGGGAGATTGTTGGATTCTATATGCCCAAGACACATAGAACATTGATGCGGTTAGTATGTCATGATCCAAGTTGGGTTATACCCAATAACAAGCTTTGCAACCACCAAGATTATTCAATTGATGATGGGATCATGCAATAAATAATTACACCAAATTTAGAAAATAGGTTTTCTAAATTAATTATCTGCAAGTTGAAATAAGTTATAAGGATAATTTGTTGATGGGTTTATTATTATTTTTGTTATTTAAAAGAGTTTAAATAACACTAATAACATGTGAGTGTACTTTAATTAAATTGTTTAATTAGAGAAGACATATGTCACATTTTAAATAAGTCTAGTAGATGACTTATTAATGTGTGACAAAAGACCTAGTTTAGGAGGGAAATACCTCCTTTTTGAAGTCAAAATTTCGGCCCCATTGTGGGCGGAAGACCAAAAAGCTTGTCTTGAAACCTAAACTCTTTATGAAAGAGTGTAAGACACACTTTTTCATCCATCACTTCATTTTGCATGCTCCAAAAACTCTCTCCTTTTGTTCTTCCCTTGAGTTCTCGGCTGAAACAAGAAGAAGAGAGCATTTTGGGCGTGTTTGGTGCACTCTCCCTAGCAAGAGTGGTGATTGATTCAAGGGCTTGGGGTATACTAACTTGAGAGGTCCTTCCTTGGAGCTTTTGGCCGATTTTGAGCATCCAACATCCCATTTTCTGTCGATTTTTGGCTGCTGGAAAAGGTAGTTTGGCAGCCCTTTGTGGTTGTCATATTATGTTGTTTATTAGCTTTACATAGCTTGCTTATTCACATAATATGATCCTTTGTATTTTGGATTTGTTTTATACATATATTGTCACCTAAAGAACATGATTTTTCAGTTCTATAATCATGTTCAAACTTATATCCACTGCGTTGTTCAGAAAGTTTAAGAGGTTAAACTATGATTTTATGTTCTAACAAACCCAACAGTTCCACTAAGTGTGTCTTTATTGGATATCCAAGAGATTCTATGGGATATTATTTCTATGATCAATACAACAAAAGGAGTTTGTTGCCAAAAAGGGTGTGTTCTTGGAAACCAAGTTCCTAATGGAAGGAACTGGTAGTAGAACTATGGATCTTGAAGAGGATCAAGAACCGTAACCCGATACACGTTTGGTTGACACTAGCACTCAACATGAGGATGTTGAAAGTGATCAAATAGTTGACCAATACACAGAAAATGTTCATAGATCTGGTAGAACTAGTAATCCACCTGAAAGATATGGATTTTTCACTGGTGGATGCTATGTGATAGATTCTGATGGACCAATCACATACCATGATGCATTATCCAATTCGGATTGTGACAAATGGCTTGAGTCCATGAACGTTGAGATGCAATCATTGTATGACAATCAAGTATGTGACTTGGTTATACCACCTCTTAACTCCAAAGTAGTTGGAAATAAGTGGGTTTTCAAGAAGAAAACCGATATGCATGGAAACTTGGATACTTAAAAAGCTAGACTTGTAGCAAAGGGGTTCACTCAAACTCAAGGGCTTGACTATGATGAAACTTTCTTACCTGTTGCGATGCTAAAATCTATTAGGATATTGTTTGCCATAGCTGCTCATTATGATTATGAGATTTGGCAAATGAATGTCAAAACTGCTTTCCTAAATGGATATCTTGAGGAGGATGTCTATATGGTTCAGCCTGAAGGTTTTGTCAATCCAAAACATCCTAACAAAGTATGCAAGCTAAAGAAATCAATCTATGGATTGAAACAAGCATCGAGAAATTGGAACACCGTTTTGATGAAGAAGTAATTAAATTTGGATTCATCAAAAACGCTGATGAAGCTTGTGTATATAAGAAAGCTAGTGGGAGTATCATCACTTTCATAGTATTGTATGTTGATGACATACTACTATTTGGAAATGACATTCCAACCTTGGAAGGTGTAAAAACCTGACTTTGAAGTTGTTTTTCCATCAAGGATCTTGGTGAGGCCACCTATATTCTTGGAATAAAGATCTATAGGGATAAATCAAGGCGGTTGATTGGTTTAAATCAAAGTGCATACATTGATAAGATCTTGAAAAGGTTCAAGATGGAAAACTCTAAGAAAGGTACGGTACCTATTCAAAGAGGAACGATATTGAGTACGACTCAATGTCCAAGCTCAAAGGATGAGCAAGATAAAATGAAGGCAATCCCATACGCATCTGCTATTGGATCCATCATGTATGCAATGATATGCACTCGGCCGGACGTTTCATGCGCCTTAAACATGACAAGCTGATACCAGCAAAATCCTGGAAGTAGTCATTGGATGGCTGTTAAGATCATACTTAAGGAGGACCAAAGATATGTTTCTAATCTATGGATCTGGTGATGTGAAACTCGTTGCAAAAGGTTACATGGATGCGAGTTTTCAAACCGATCGTGATAATTCACGATCACAATCGGGATACATTTTCATTCTGAATGGAGGAGCTGTCTCTTGGAAAAGCTCTAAACAGGATGTGGTGGCTTTATCAACTACAGAATCTGAATACGTCACCGCCTCATTGGCAGCTCAAGAAGCTGCATGGTTGAAGAAATTCATTGCTGATCTAGGGGTTGTCCCTTCCATTCAGGACCCCCTAGAGATCTTTTGTGATAACGAGGGTGCGATTGCTCAAATCAAGGAACCTCGTGCTCATCAAAAGTCTAGGCACATTGTGCGGAGATTCAACTACATACGAGATGGAGTTGAGAACGCAAAGATATGTATTCGCAAAGTTCACAAAGATCAAAATATTGCGTATCCTCTTACGAAGCTCCTAGAAAAGGCAAAGCATGAAGGTCATACCTGTGCCATGGGACTTCGATATTCTAGTGATTGGATTGATCTTTAATTTCGTATTTGGATATTTGGAACTCCCTTACTACTTGAATAAAATTATTTGGTCATAATATTTCAATGAATGTTCTAATTTAGCATGTTTAATACATGGGTAAATTGTTTACTCTAAATACGCGTAGTCGTTCATACTTGTGCGAACAAGTATGAGGGTAAGATTATTGTGAATTTGGATTGGTGGATATTCATAAGGAATGAATATAGAGCAAATGGTTGCTACCAAAGTTTATAGATATTGGTGGGATACAAATATTGGACTGACCCGCATCTCAATACATGGAATCTTCTAGAATGATAAGTAAATTTGAGTAAAGGAGAATATCATTTGGTATCCTCATACCTGAGATACATATTGGGTTTTGATATTCACCAAGTGTTATACCTTGAGCTAGTTCTTCACGGCCCTGAAATAATGAACGGTATGTAAGGCTATGTTTAGGCGTGACACGAGGTGTTTGTGAGAAACGTATGTAGTCAAGATGGAATTTGTTCCTCTTATTTGTTGAGAGCAAGATGTCTAAGGCCTGATTAAGTTAAATCAACAAGGAATGATCATTCTGTGTCCTTGGATTTAACATGACATCTGTAACAAAAGGATAAATGATTAATTCACCTAAATCATTTCAAGTGGATACTTGAATGGGATGATGTTATTGAATGGCTATAAGTCATGCGTATTAAGGGTAGTAAACCGTTGTTAGGAGGTATTTAATGCTTGCATCAATTTTCTATGAATCTTGTGCAAGTGGGAGATTGTTGGATTCTGTATGCCCAAGACACGTAGAATATAGATGCGGTTAGTACGTTATGATCCAAAACGGGTTATACCCAATAACAAGCTTTGCAAACACAAACAATTATTTAATTGATGATACGATCATGCAATTAAATAATCACACCAAATTTAGAAAATAGGTTTTCTAAATATTGCATTTGTGGTGGAACAAATTATAAGGATATTTTGTTGATGAATTTTATTATTGTATTGTTATTTAAATAGGTTTAAGTAACATTAAATAATAAAATGAAAGAGTCATTCAAATTAAAAGGGGTTTAATTTAAATAATGTACATGACCCTTTTAATGTTTGTTTTTGTTGGACCAAAAGAACAATGAGCCGGATCAGAAAAACCTTTAAGTCCCACAGACATCACAACAACTGCTGAAGACACAAGTGCTGAAGACAAAGTCTAAAGACACAAGAGCTGAAGACAGTCTGAAGACACAAGAGCTGAAGACAGTCTGAAGACACAAGTGCTGAAGACAAAGTCTGAAGACAAGTGCTGAAGACAAGTACTGAAGACCAAGTATCAGACGTTGTCACAACAGCTGAAGAGGTCTTCTTCAGTAGTTGTGACGGTTTTCTTTCAGTAGTTTTATATTTTCCCTTTTCAGTAGTTTAGTTTCAGTAGTTTAGCATAAGTAGTTTTATATTTTGTGCTTAGCACTCTCTGATATGTTCTCAGTAGTTGTGAACATTTCAGTAGTTTGTTAAGTGTTAGTTATTTTTGTAATAAATCTGCCAGATGTCACTATCCCGTGATATCAGCAGTGATTGCACTCTATATAAGGACTGTCAACCTAATTGTAATTCGTGAATGATTGAGCAAAAACATTTGATATAATTGAAACATTCTTTTTCACAGAAATATATTCTCTCATTACAACCGTATTTGTTCTTAATGCATACGAATATCAAATTCTTGCTATAATTTGTCTAATTCTTGAACTTATTCCGCTGCGTTACACTGTAATCCATCAAACTTGAGATCACTTATCCTGTCAAATGGTATCAGAGCAGGTTAATCATTGATCGATCTAATAATTGATCATTGAAACTGCTATCCAAGATCCAAGTTTGATTGAATTAGCATTTTTGCAAGAAACGGTTATAGAGATTGAATTTTCTGTGTTTTTGGCCATTCATCCTGAGATTTATTGTTGGTTTTCATTGAGTCTGTTGTGGTCTGTGTAAAATCTTTTAAAAGCTTGAATAAATTGTATTTGGACCTAAAATGACTACTCCTTCCAATGATCCTTACAATACTGGTTCCTCAACCAAGCCTCCAATGCTGGTTAGGAGTGAGTATAACATATGGCAATGACGAATGCTCCATCACCTGTCTGTTAACAGCTAAGGTTGTTGGACATCAGTGGTACATGGTCCACACAAGCCTATGGTGAATAACCCGGAAACCAATCAAATGGTTCCGAAGAGGAGGGAGCAATACTCAGATGAGGATAAGAAATTGTTTGAGATTGATGCAAAAGCCCATGGAATTCTGGCCATGGCACTGCCCAATGAAATCTATTCTGGGCTAATGCATTATGAAACTGCCCATGACCTCTGGAATGCCTTGAAAGAACAATTTGGAGGAACAGATGAGGTCTTGGCAAATAATAGAGAATCCTTGCCCAACAATATGAGACATTCTCTCATAGGAAGGGTGAGACACTGACTCAACAGTTTAAGCGGTTCTCTTGTTTGATCTCTGAATTAAAAATGGTCAAACATGAGTACACCAATAGCCAGATGAACAACAAATTTCTCAGATCACTGCCTGAGAGATGGGACACATATACTATTGTCCTACGCTTCAGTGCAAATTTGGACAAACTATCTCTCACCCAACTCCGTGGGAAATTGCTCACATTTGAGAGAGAGATAGAACAAAAACGAAAACTGTCATCATCTGGAAAGCTCACTGATGACTTTGTACCAGGAAACACTGCCTTGGTAAGTCATGAGTCAGAGTATGCAGGATCAGAATGCCACTATGATGAGCATATTGATTTCACCTCAAACAATTCTAATCATGCCTTTGTGAGTGTTGATTGTCATTCTGGTAATAATAGTGACAATCTATGCTTTATCATGGATGATTTGAAGGGCATTGCTAATGATGATTTAGAAGAGATGAATATTTTAAGCCAAATGGCCTTGATCAATATTAGATCTCAGAAATTCTACAAGAGAACTGGCAGGAAATTTCCTGGACTCTCTGACAAAACCAAAGTCGGTTTTGACAAGAGCAAGTTGAAGTGTCACAAATGCCACAGGCTTGGACACTTTGCAAGAGAGTGTAGATCAACTGGATCTAACACCTCTGCACCCTTTTTGACTTTCCAAATAACAGTTCACAATCCAAAGGGCAACATTCTGCTGGTCTAGTCATTCATCACACCCTCAATCTCCTGCATATTTTGTTCCTCAGGGTCAAATGCCATATCCTTATCCCCGCTATTATATGCCACAGTCAAATCAAGTTCAAGCTCCTATAATATCACAACCTCATGCACTACTAGAACCTCAACCATCTCCATCTCAATCACAACCTCATCACAGCTTCTTCACACCTGGAGTCGTTGACTGGAGTAGCTTACCTGATAACTTGTCCGGTCACACTGAGCAATACTATGCTGGTGCTAGTCAACATGGTGGTGAACACCCTTTTGGAAATCTTGCTCTCATGGCCCTGGAGTCTACTGAGGGTTCCTGCTCAAATGCATCATCTTCACAGGTAACTCAGGTATCTTCAGAGGCTAAAGCCAAGTTATGTTCTGAATCATGCATAGCTGCCTTTGTCTTATTAGAGAGCCAAATGTAACATTAATAAATCAAAAACTTGAGTTTGAGAAAACCATTTCCAAAAGAAAAGCTGAGTATGAGTCTGCTCTTAACAGTAAAAGTGATGAGATTTATAAGCTTAAATGCAAATTAAATGATGAAAAGACCAAGCTAGAGGTTATTCTGGAAGACCATAGAAGTCTCAAAGAAAAACTTGCAGTGACCCAAGTGAGTGTGACGCTGGGTCTCATCATGCAAGGGATTTGAAATGCTTCTTAGCAAGCAAACTGCTTCAAATGTGAAGTTTGGTATTGGTTACAACCATACTGCTCCACCAACAGACTTTACTCCTAACTCCGTAGTTAAGTCTGAAAGTGAAAGCAATCTCCAACCACATTATCATGTGAATTATTCTCCAATGATAATCTAAGATCAGAGAATGAAACTAGTGTTAAGATCTCAGCAAATAAATTGACTGATGGTCTAACTACTGAGACTCATATGAAGCTGAGTACTTCAGATGTTGTTCCTCAATGTACCCCAAGTACTGAAAGAGACCCAACATCTGAAAAGCATTTCAAATCAGTTGAAATACAAAGACTAACAACTGCTGAGGAATCCATCAAACGTTCTATTAGGACTGATGGAAAACAGTTGAATTACCAGTCTTCAGCTGTTAAAAATCCTTTAGTACCTAGTACTGATAGGAGGAAAGTACTGAAGATCACACCTTCAGTAGTTTCCACTTCAGTAGTAGAGATGTCCAAGATGAAGAATAAACCATGTGAAATTTATGGTAAATTCAATCATCTATCTCATGAATGTTGGTACAAAAAGGATTTAAAACTCCAAAGGGATGAGCTCATTAAACTAGAAATAAATAAAATGAAAACTGAGTTTGAGAATAAGTTTGTACCACAATCATCTCAACCTGATAAACCCAAGGCCTTACCAAATCCACTAAGAAGGATGCGGTTTATCAGAAGACAGCTGATATTGTTCCTCATGATAAACATAAGACTAAGTCTGTGAAATCTAAGAAGGAGGAAATGGTGGGTCACAGGAACTCATCAAAAACAAGCTCTGGAGTGTCAAATGAACTAAAAGCTCAAGCTTCAAATCAGACACAACTTGTTATGATGGTTCAGCATCTGTTGGGGAGAGTTAACCAACTTGAAGCCCCTGTGATCAAACCACTGAAAAGGAATTCCAGGTCCAAATCTATTTCAGCACCATCTCCATCTTCATCAGTTGTTAATCATGAGAAACCAGCTATGGTTAAATCTGTTGATAAAGTCAGTCCCAAAACCAAAAAGGTTTGGGTCTCCAAAGCTAACTAGTTTCTTATGATTTTGCAGGGTTCTTCAGCATGCCAAAGAAGCATCTGGTATGTAGACAGTGGAGGATCCATGCACATGACTGGGAGCAACTCTCTTCTTCATGATTACTCTCAAGGAAAGAAGGGATTTGTCTCATTTGGAAATGATGCTAAAGGTTACATCATTGGAAGGGATTTGTGTCTAATGGAGATATTAGATTTGATGATGTCAACCATGTGGAGAATCTCAAATACAATCTGTTGAGTGTCAGTCAATGTGTGACAAAGGACATGTTGCTCTTTTCACAAGCCAGAACTGTAGGATTCTGTCTTCCAAGGTTCTAAGCCTCATTGACAAAGTACTGGATGATAATACTCTCCTGAAGGCCAACAGGATAGGAGGAGTATATGCCTTGGATTTGTCAAAGAAAATTGAGTTAAAAGGCCATCCATGCTTGTTCTCCAAGCCTCTCTCCAAGAATCTAAACTGTGGCATAGAAGGCTGGGTCATGTTAATCTCAAAAACATGAATCAGCTGATCCACAAGAGTTTAGTGAGAGGTCTTCCAATAAAGGAGTTCAATTGTGATCAAATCTGCAATGCATGCTTAAAAGGGAAACAACATAAAGTTTCATTCCCACCCATAGAAGAATCCAAGTCTAATGCCTGCTTACAACTACTGCACATGGATCTTTTTGGTCCTGTGAAGGTAATGAGTATGGAAAAGAAGAAATACTGTCTGGTAATTGTGGTTGATTACTCTAGATATGTATGGACTTTCTTCTTGCATTCGAAGGATGAGGCTGGTCAGTCCATTATGAACTTTGTGTTACACGTTGAGAAGCAGTATTCCCTACCAGTTAAGTGTGTGAGGAGTGACAATGGTACTAAATTCAGAAAACACACTCTTGATGAGTTTTACTTCTCAAAGGGAATCAAGAGGCAGTATAGCATCCCAAGGACTCCAGAGCAAAATGGAGTAGTGGAGAGAAAGAACAGGACCCTTATTGAAGCTGCAAGGTCCATGTTGGCTGATTCTGGTCTGCCACTGACCTTTTGGGCTGAAGTTGTCAATACAGCCTGCTATGTACAGAATAGAGCCTTAGTAAATCAGAGGTTGATGAAAGCTCCTTATGAAGTTTTACATCATTTAGCCCCTTTGATTTCATTCTTTAGAGCATTTGGGTGTCCCTGTTGCATTCTCAACACAAAGGATCAACTCCAAAGGTTTGATTCTAAGGTGGATGCAGGGTATTTTGTTAGGTATTCATCCACTTGCAAGGCTTACAGAGTATTCAACTGTCGGACAAAGATAGTTGAAGAAACCTTGCATGTGAAGTTCAATGAATCCCCTAAGGATACAATTCCACAAAACTCTGTGGAGTTGTTTGATCTAGACATTCTGCAATATGTTCCTTATCAACCGCCTGCTGTTGCAGATCATATGAATCCATCATCTTCTGTAGCTAGTCATCCATCTGGTGTTACTGGTGATGATGATGATATCAGTAATCACCTTTTCAAGTTTAGTGATCAACTGCCTGATTCAGCTAGACCTGATGTTCCTGTAGCTCCAGTAGCAATCCATAACAAATGCTGATGAGATTTCTACAACTTCAATTTCCTTTGAATTACCATCTACTGATTGGTTTCAATGAAATGCTTCACCATCACCATCTGTTGCTGCTGAGCCTGCTACAAACACTTGCACAGATCTTATTGCGTACCAAGATCTGAAGAATCACCCTATGTCTCAAATCATTGGTGATGTCAATGCTGGCGTGTCAACAAGAAGTCAATTGTCAAATTTCTGCTTCTATGCTCTCTTCATTAGTCAGCAAGAGCCAAAGAACTATCACATTGCTTTAAGGGACAATGGATGGGTTAAAGCCATGCAGCTTGAGCTCCTTCAATTCAAGAAACAGCAAGTGTGGGAACTGGTTCCTCTACCTCCAGGTAAGTGTGCAATAGGCACTAAATGGGTGTTTAGGAACAAAACTGATGAAAATGGGCTTATTGTTAAGAACAAGGCCAGACTGGTTGTACAGGGGTTTTCACAAGAGGAAGGTATTGATTATAATGAAACCTTTGCACCTGTAGCCAGACTGGAAGCAATTCGATTGTTTTTAGCTTATGCTGCTTATCACAACCTTAAAGTTTTTCAAATGGATGTCAAAAGTGCATTTTTGTATGGGAAAATTAAAGAAGAGGTGTATGTATGTCAACCACCAGGTTTTGAGGACAATAAACATCCTAATTGGGTGTATAAGCTTGATAAGGCTCTCTATGGGTTGAAACAAGCTCCTAGAGCCTGGTATGAGACATTATCAAACATTCTTCTGGAAAATAATTTCACTAGAGGCTCCATAGATAAGACTTTATTCATTAAGAAAGCTGGGCAGCATAATCTACTTGTTCAAATTTATGTAGATGATATTATTTTTGCATCCTCTGATCCACAGTTGTGTGATGCCTTTACAAAGTTGATGCAACAGAAGTTTGAAATGAGTGTCATGGGAGAATTACAGTTCTTTCTGGGTTTGCAAATCAAACGAAAGGCTGATGGAATTTTCATTCATCAGTCCAAATACACAAAAGATCTTTTGGAAAAGTTTGATTTACAAAACTGTAAGCCCTGTTCTACTCCCATTTGCAACACCACACAACTGGATACAGATCAGAAAGGTAAAGTGGTTGATGAAACACTTTACAGATGTATGATTGGGTCCTTGATGTATTAACAGCTTCTAGACCAGATATTATGTTTGCTACATGTGTTTGTGCTAGATTTCAGGCTGCACCTAAGGAGTCTCATTTGATTGCAGTCAAGAGGATCTTTAGATATCTTCAAGGCACTCCATCTCTAGGTTTATGGTATTCTACTAGACATTCTGGTAAATTAGTTGCTTTTTCTGACAGTGACTATGCAGGGTGTAAGTTGACAAGAAAGTCCACTTCTGGAGGATGCCAATTCTGGCAACTGCTTGATTTCTTGGCAGAGTAAGAAGCAGACCTCAATTGCTACATCAACTGCTGAAGCAGAGTACATTGCTGCTGCAAGCTGTACATCTCAGGTACTCTGGCTTCAAAACCAATTATTGGATTATGGCATAACAGAGACTAAGACCCCATTGTTAATGGACAGCTCTTCAGCTCTTTGTATTGTCAAGAATCCTGTCCAGCACTCTAGGACTAACACATTGAAACCAGACACCATTTTATTAGAGATTATTTTGAAAAATGTCTGATTGATCCAAAATTTGTTCCTAGTGCTGATGAGCTTGCAGACATTTTCACTAAGCCCTTGGATAGCACAACTTTCCAAAACCTGGTGCTAAGGCTTGGTATGCTGCAGCTAGAATAAGTGACAACTACTGATGATCTCAGCTCACAAGTACTGATGATCATTAGTTTATTATTGTCATATATAAGTACTAAGTTATCCTCCCTTCAGAAGTTTTTAAAACTACTGGAGCTTAAGTAACTTCTCAGTACTCAAGTACTTTATTTGTTAAAACAGCTGATGTAGTTACAACAGCTGATGTAGCACAACTGCTGATATAGCTACAACTACTGATGTCAGAAATGCAGATAAGTACTGATGACCAATGAAACGTCTGAAACTCAGATCTAAGTCTGATGAGTAAGTGTGGAGGTCAGACTGAAACAGCTGAAAAGCTATGAATTGACGAAAACAGCTGATGAGAAATTTCTCTTCAGTCGTTTATACAACTACTGTTTCATTAAAAGAACTGAAGCCAAAACTATGTCTTCAGTAGTTTACAACTACTGAAGACTAACACCAAGTCTTCAGCTGTTTACAACAACTGATGAAAAAACCACTGTCTTCAGTAGTTTCACAACTACTGATGACAAACACCAAGTTCTCAGTTTACATCATTTGAAGTCAAAACCAAGACCTTCAGTAGTTTCACAACTATGATGGTTAACACCAAGACTTCAGCTGTTTCAACGTCTGATGGTCAAAACCAAGTCTTCAATTGTTTTATAACAACTAATGACAACACCACCACTGTCAGTCGTTTTAAACCTCTGAAGGTTAATACCACTTCATCAGTAGTTTCAAACAGCTAATGACCACACCCAAAACTTCAGTAGTTTTCTTTCAGCCTTTTCGTATCCCAACCCTATAAATACCTGTCTTCTTCTCAAACGTTCCATTATCCGTTCTTCTGACCTTCATACTTTCAAAAATGGCAACCATGAGCTCCTAAAACCACGATACAACTGCGTTGCATACCTTACCAAGTCAGCTTTCAGGAACAAATTTGATAATGCCATTGACCTAATGGTGGATTCCCCATATCGCACAGCCTTTCTCTTGAATCCGACCATCTACCCTGAATCTCTCAGTCAATTCTGGTCAAATGTTTTTGTTCATACTGATGAGTCTACTGGCCAAATCTCTGTTCGGTCCCTCGTCAACCAGAAACCAGTGGTTGTTACAGCCGACATCATTCGTCAGGCATTACACTTACATGACTCCCCCACTGTGACTGAATACCCAAAGGGCACAATGGATATGTCCTTCATCAATAATGGGTATGAAG
Organism: Flaveria trinervia; assembly: GCA_025506515.1. NCBI lineage: Eukaryota > Viridiplantae > Streptophyta > Magnoliopsida > Asterales > Asteraceae > Flaveria > Flaveria trinervia. Next base: position 63,101,797 of record CM046445.1, on the reverse strand, counting down.
GTGATCTTCGGGCTACAACTATTCTGAAGAAACATTTCCATGATGCTGAAAAACTTATCTTTCACATGGTAAATGTATGCTTGGCTTCAAATACATCCTCTTGGGATCAAATGTCATCCTAATGGCAACAGCTATTGTATTCTATTCTAGAACACCAACCGCTAAATTTCTCTGAAATCTTGTTTCTAGAAATAAAGAACTTGGCTCAAAAACCTACGGCAAACCGCTGGCTATTATATCCCAGGTTTCTGATGGCCATTATTTTAAATGAATTAAAATCTGATGGCCTTGTTGGCCTTGGAGTCCCTGCACCAGCTGTTTTGGCTGAGGTATACTCCAGGCACAACTCAGACCTCACTCTCAAAGAAGCTGCCCGAATGCTAAAGCCCAAGCAGAGGGAACCCACAGCTTCCACCACCAGATCCAGAGTCCCCACCAAACCAAAAACCAAACGCCCCAAAACAGCTATTCAGGGAGATGAGTCCTTTGAAGATGCTCCTGTACCACCAAGGCAGGATATACTTGCTGGTTTAAACCCCCCAGCAGTATCAGAGACTCTACCAGCTAACCCCGCACAGGCATCCTCTTAAAAGGATCCTGATGCAACCTTATCAGGGGCAACCACATTGCTGAGACCTCTCTCACTTGAGGAGGTTATCATTGAAGAGCATTCCTCTCCCCGAATGCAATCTGCTTCTATCTCCTATCCCCAAGCAAATGCCCCCCAAAGTCCAACCATTATAATTGCAAACGTGCTGGCTCAGCTGCATGCCTCTCCTCCTCCCCAACAAACACCAACAAAGGGGAGAACCACAACAATTGAGGAAGAGGATCAACATGCTTCTGACAACCCAGAGCACCAGGGTTTAACTGTTCTATCTCCTGGTGTGGATATGCAGATACGAACATCTGGTGAGGCTGCCACCTCTTCTGAATCAGCACATGATCAGACTGAGGCTGGTAACATAGCTAAGAATCTGATGAAGGACATCGTCCTGAGGCTGGAAGTCCCCAGTTCCAAGAAAAAAGGGGCACATGCTAAAACTGGTCTACACCCGGTGCATGTAATCCTGCTACAAGCAGGAGGTCAGGTGATTCAACATCTGTTGATGATGATCTAGGCTTTTTCTATGATGTTCTAGCCCACAACACCATCCTGGAGGCTGAGGTAAGCAGACTACAAGACTGCTTGCCAAGAAGTCTCAAGATGTAAGTCCATCTGCCCCCACTAACCCACAGATGGCACCTTCATTCGAAGGTCCCCCAAACACTTCACCCTCTCACTTCACTGAGCCTCCAGCCTCTGCCTTTGGCACTATCTCTCAGGGACAGAACCCCCCTGAGCAGATGGTTGTTGTATTCCAACAATCCTTACCTCTCATCACTCCCATCATCAATGACATTGTTCATAAAGCCATTGATGAGAGGATCTCCTCAAGTCTACAACCACTCATTGATGATGCTGTGCACAAGAAAAGTTCTGCGGTACAAACCCCTGCAACCAATGCATCCAAAAAGGGGGAGAGTACAGCAGTGAAAGAAAAGAAAAGAAAAAGAACTGAGGATGAGAAGGCACAAGAGAATACCAAGGAGTTGGAGAAGGAAAAGGAACAACAACTGATCACTTACAAAAGAAAGAAAAGTGTTGGTGATCAAAAGAATGCTGAAGAAAAATCCTTGGAGGAGCTGATAAAAGATACAGATGAAGCACACAGCCGATCCATGGACAAAATCGTTGAGCAACTCTTCAAGCAAGACTTTGATACAACCAAACTAGACAGTGAGATCAGGAGGTTGGAAGTAAATGAAATCCAAAACAGATGGGCTGGGTACAGTGTGCTGGGGAAAGAGAGATTGGAGATCATGATTCGATTCATAGCCAAATATTTAGGAAGATCACTGATGCAGATTCATTCATGGACCAAAGACAGCATTCTGGCTATAGCCACCAGAATCTGTTTGTCTGAGCAATTTCATAAGGGGATAATTATTGAAGCACTTGATGAGGCTGGAGCTGGGAAAAGGCTTGAAATGGCAAAACTCACAAAAGCCAAACTTACAACCAAAATGCTTGAACAACCTTCCCAATCACCCACTCAAAAACAGCCTACCCCTCAAATCTCCAAACCAATCTCAAAACTCAAATCCAACATCCTCAACCCTCAAAACCAATTCTTTACCACAAAAACCAACCCAACCATCATCCAGTGATGCACCTAGAAGGAGGAGAAGGGTGCTGAGGATAGAAGAAGATGATGAAGATGATAGTCTACCACTCTCTGCTGTTTTAAGGGTACCAGAACCCAGGAGTCAACTCTGATCACACCTAACTCACAAAGGGAAATGGTTAGAGTCAAAAATGACCCCTCAAGCCTTACTGGAAAACAAGATGATCAAAAAGGGGTTATTATATAAGAAGCTTGAAGACATTAAGAAGAATGAGCTCCAGTTACTTCTTGAGGGCACCCATCCTGATGAATTTGTCTATAGGGAGATAACTATGTGGAGTTGAAGAATGACAGGACTGTAAAGTACCTATCTGAGTACTATGGTCCAGAGTTCTTCTTTGAAGGAGGAGTAGAAGAACTCTCCAAGGAGGAACAGGTTGTTCTCCTTGAGGCCTATGTTCGTGAGTCTTACAGACTCGTAAATGGGAAGTAGGTTTCATGGTTGGGATCACAACTCTATGTCCAGATTCCCCAAAACAGAGTTCCCCTCCATACTTAGCCAAACACATGATTAGAAACCTCTTCCTGGCCTATGCTGATCCGATTCTCTGAAGCTGATCAAGACAAGTCTTTGCCAACAATAAGCGGGACCTCAATAAAGTTAAAGGTTTTGGCTGCATTGGTTCAGGGGGAGTTTTTTGGACCAAAAAAACCAATGAGCCGGATCAACAAAACCTTTAAGTACCACAGACGTCAAAACACTGCTGAAGACACAAGTGCTGAAGAGAAAGTCTGAAGACACAAGAGCTGAAGACAGTCTGAAGACACAAGAGCTGAAGACAGTCTGAAGACACAAGATGCTGAGACAAAGTCTGAAGACAAGTGCTGAAGACAAGTACTGAAGACCAAGTATCAGACGTTGTCACAACAGCTGAAGAGGTCTTCTTCAGTAGTTGTGACGGTTTTCTTTCAGTAGTTTTATATTTTCCCTTTTCAGTAGTTTAGTTTTAGTAGTTTAGCATCAGTAGTTTTTAATATTGTGCTTAGCACTCTCTGATATGTTCTCAGTAGTTGTGAACATTTCAGTAGTTTGTTAAGTGTTAGTTATTTTTGTAATAAATCTGCCAGATGTCACTATCTCGTGATATCAGCAGTGATTGCACTCTATATAAGGAGTGTCAACCTAATTGTAATTCGTGAATGATTGAGCAGAACATTTGATATAATTGAAACATTCCTTTTCACTGAAATATATTCTCTCGTTACAACCGTATTTGTTCTTAATGCATACGAATATCAAATTCTGCTATAATTTGTCTAATTCTTGATCTTATTCCGTTGCGTTACACTCTAATCCATCAAACTTGAGATCACTGATCCTGTCAGTTTTTTTTTAAAGTTTTGGGTGGGAAAACACCTTCAAGATGGCTGATTTTCAGCCTCACTATGGTCCAATGAGATCATTTTCTTTTGTCTTGAAAACACACAAGAGAAGGAGTGTGCATGTGACCCTTTTCACACACATCATTTCACACAAAAACTCTCTCTCTCCAAAACTCTCTCTCGGCCAGCAGCATCAACAATAGAGGGTTTTGGATTGATCTTGGTGTTCTTCTCCCTAGCAAGAAGGTGTTTGCTATAGTGCTTGGGGTATACAAGCTTGAGAGGACCTCCTTTTGGTGCCTTGATCGTTTCCTTGGTCCATATCATCCTCCATATCCGCCCTTTTTGCTGCTGAAAGGTACTTCATGGTAGCTTCTTTATGGTTGTTCATATCGTATGTTTATGTGTTTCTATAGCTAGTTATATTCACATATAAAGATCTTTTGTTCCTGGGTTTGTTTGTAACTTTATAATATCAAAATAGAACTCGATTTTTCAGTTCATAAATTATGTTCTGAAGTTCATTTCCACTGCGTTTTTCACAATGTTTAAATGGTTAAACTATGTTATGTTCTAGGAACCCAACAACAACAGCAACAACAACAACAACAACAACAAAAACAACAACAACAACCACAACCACAACCATGACAACAACGACCACGACAACAATGACAACGACAACGACAATGACAACAACCACAACCAGACAACAACCA